>JAKVQU010000111.1:0-37661 GCA_030462985.1 Schwanniomyces sp. yHRVM31
ATAATAGCTATTATGATAATGATGATAATGACGACAGTATTTCTAATGATGACGACGAAGAAGACGAAGAAGAAGAAGAAGACGAAGAAGAAGAGGAGGAGGAGGAGGAAGATAACGAATATTCTTCTTCCGATGACTCTGATGTAGATTTTGTTAAATTGCAGGCCGAAAGAAAAGCAAAATCAATGAAGAATGTCAAAGCTATGAAAGGGATCCCCAAGGAAAGAAATGTACCAAAATATGAGTCTTCAGAAGAGAGTGAATACGATATTAATGAGCCACCAAAACCAAAGCCCAAACCTAGAAGATCCAGTTCAGTCTCAAAGGCAAAGTTTGGGAGAAGAAGGTCAGATGCTGTATTACCAGAAGATATTAATTTCACTTTTGAATTTGATGATATGAATAAATTTGATGGTAATGCCATTATTGATGAAGAAGATGACAGTTTGGAAGCAGATGATGACAACGTGAAAGATAATCAAGAAGAAGATATAGGTGAAGAAGTCTACTTTTCAGATACTGAACTGAAACTTCCTAATCCAGCAGATAAAGATGCCGAAAATATGTTCAATTTTGATTTTGATATTCAAGTTCCTAGAATCAATGAAGATGAAATCAACTCAGACGATGACTACGAAATTGATGATAACGAGCTCTTGGCTACATTACAAGCAGATAATGACCTTGATGAGTTTGTTGGAGCAAATATAAATAGTTCTCAACCCAGAACCAACTCTATCGGATCCTTTGGGGATGAAGAAGAAAACGACCCATTCTTGCAAGAGGAGGAGAAATTTCTTGTTAATGAATTTGAAAATAATGGCTTTGATGATGATGATCATATTGACATTGAAGATATAGAATGGAGTGATTCATCAAACAGAAATGATCTTATCCAATCCTTCAATAATATGACCGGCGATGCTAAGAAGCAAGTGGTGCAATATGCAAGTGATGGTAGTAGATCTGGGTCTGACCTGGAATCTGATAGTAATGAAGACGAAGAAGACGACTACATTGATTTAATCAACTTTAATGTACCTTTGTTCGATGACGATGAATTCCCAAAGAAGAAATACAATTCTAACAATTCAAGCGACGATAAAATAGATACCACTCAATCAAAGAAGAAAAAGAAGAGCAGAGGTGGTAGAAAAGGAATAATGACAAGTGAAGACGATGATGAAGATGATTCGTATCTTTGGAACTACTTTTTTAGCTCTGATAATGGAAATAGTAGTGGAGAAGAGCAAGAAAACGAAGCAGCTGAAGATGGATCCAGTTCTTTTGATCAATTACTAATGGAGGAGCTTTTCAATGAAATGGATAAAGAAGAATCAATGAAAAAGCGTCGTCGCTCTGTGTCCAAGAAGAAATTAAACTTAGGCGTAGATGATGAAATAGGTTACGAAGATGAAGAACAAGACTACAATAGTGGCGAGTCTACTGACGTGGACCTTTCTTTACCAGTTTCTGCTACTAAGAACAGCTCAGGATCTAAAATGGCCAAGGAAGTGCTCTCTTCCAAGACAGCTGATTATCGTCCTCCAGTATTGGGAACATGGGTCACTATTGATAGCCAACCTTTTGGAATAATTGACGGATTATCAACTAGGACCTTAGCTAAGGCTGATAACGGAGCCAAGCCCAAAAAAAGCGTGGCTCCCCGGCATAATGTTACTAGTGATGATCTGGCTCTTGGTTTGGACGAATTGTTGAATATCAGTGAGCTTGATGATGCCGACGAAAACGAAATCAAGATATGGCGGGACTTCAGTAACCAGAAGAAAAGAGTGCCTTTGGGAGCATTTAGAAATAAGTCAATTCTTCAACATACTCCAGTCGAGCCAGATAACTTCACTTCCAGATACAGCTACACCAACAAAACGAACAATGATCTCAACAGAAGAAGGTTTTCAATGTCGGGGCATCCTACAGCACCCCCAAGAAGAAATTCCATCAAGAGTAATGGTATCAAGAAGCCTGCAAAACTGAATCGTAGAAACTCGTCTGTCACTCTTCCAAACATCGAAAACATCACTCCTAGCCAGGCAATTCCGTCCAAACTGAAGCGCAGAAGAGCCTCCATTGTGGAGGCTGTTTCTGAAGGCTACAGACCTACTAAATCTGGATTATTTAGTGAAAATGCCCTAGCAGATGTGGAAGAAGTGCTTGGTGAGGACACCGATTTAATGGCATTGATCAAAAGTTTATAGGCTCTTCTTTTGAATTTTTTAATTTTAATAAACATAAACAATTTTCCCACCATCGTAGACATTTAAACCCTAGTAATACCATCATAGGACCTCTTAGTGGGACAAGATACAACTCTCCTCTTCGAACCTTCTGGTTGTGAAAAAAGGTCGTGTGCACAACGATGATCGTTCTGACAAAAATCCAAACCCATTTTTTGTTATTATTAATGATAAATAATCAATTAGTTAATTAGAAGAATCCATCTAATAAACGACAGAATAAGAAAGACCAGCGTGGTTTATCTGATTAACAGTTCTAAAAGTTTAGCTAAAGAATAAAAAAACCGAAATATCTACGTAACTCTTTTAATCTTAAGTAGTTTTTGGAGCAAGTTCCTTCGGTAGCATATTAATCAAGTATAGCATTTAAATACCGAAATCAAAAGTATCCAGTAAACAAATACTTCTTATTTAAGCTAATTCGCGTGAAGAGATCCAAGATGCTGGCAAGACGTTCGTCAAGAGCTAATAAAGGAACACATACAAAGAGGATAATAGAGGAGTTATATGACGATTATGAGGACTCCTTTGACCCTGTGGCCAAGAAAGTTCGTGTGGAAGAAAGAGACGATGACGATGAATACAAAGATGATAATGAAAGTAGAAACATTGCTGAAAATGTATCGGATGATGACAGTGGAAACAGCTCTGGAGGAGAAGAAGATGACGGCAAAGTAAGATGTACACCTTGTGGAACAACAGCAGAGAATTATAATGAAGACACAGATAAAGGAGGAATGATGATAGAGTGTGACTCGTGCAAATATTGGCAACATGCCAGATGTATGGGATACAGATCCAGCAAGTCAATACCTAAACAATACAAATGTGATTTGTGTCTGAAGCAGACTAACGGAAGTGGCCAGCAAGATGACGAATATTCGTTGGATTCACTTCGTGAGAAACACAGAATCAGTTCAGCTAAGGCATTTTTGGCATTCTTCAAAAAATCAATTCCTGAAAACTATGCATTGCCTGAAGGGTTTGATAACGATAAATTGGCCAGAAAATGGACAATAGAGCTCGAAAATGTAATATACAAAACGGCATCGAAGAAATATAATGAAGAAAGCAGAAGAATACTCTTTTTAATTAGAAGACCAAATGTTATTAAGCAAGTGTTAAGCAACGAGTTAACATTCGGAAAACTTGTAACTGCACCCCCAGAAGAGGTAGATTTGGAACTCAAGCAGTATGCTGAAAAAGTCAGGCAGGAATCAATACGTCGTTCAGTTCTTACTGCAGATGATGAAGCTCAAAGAATCCGTAGAACTCATAAAGGGGAAGAAATTGTGGAAGACGTAAGTAATCAAAATGAAGATTTGGAAGTAAATATAGTTGGAAGGAATATTGACCATAGAAGATTTAAAGAGGATTCACCACCTATGGACATTAAAGTGGACAAGAATAGGCAGAATAGTTACAACTTCATCCCAGATGATGACGAGGACGAAGAAGCGGGAGATATTGCAAAGGATCAGTTCCTGAACGAAGAAACGAAATCATCTGAATTGAGTGACGTTGACGGCGAAACTGGAGTATTGAATGATTCGGATGATGATGAGACTATGAAATTGATTATCAATGGCAAGCCGAAGGAAGAAAAAAGGGCCCTAGAATCAAAACAAAAGAAACCTGCGTTATCATCTTCTTTCTCTACTGATATATGGTCAGGAAAAATCACATTCCCTGAATTTGCTAGCTTTTCGGCAAGGGGTACATTCTACTCATATAGTAATTATGTTGAGCCTAACACGGCTGAAAATGTCAAAATTCATAACAAGTTAATTAGTATTAGTAAAGAAATCCTTTCACGTAGTGCATATGAAATTGAAGGAAGATTAGATAGGAGAAGGGCTGACGATTACCTCAATAAGATCATATCCACAAGAGCCTTATGTCTTGTTCAAATTACATGTTCTCACGAACAACACGAATTCGACAGGTTATTTAATTATCTCCTTAATAAGAGCAAAGTAGGTGTATTATCAGGCAAGCCATCGTTTGTTAAAGATTCTTATTTGATTGCTATAGATTTCAATGATCCAAACCTCCCACCATATCTTCAACCGTTTAAAAAGAACATAAATGTTGGACTTTTTGCCTTATACGTAGTGAAAAAAGATTACGTACCGCCAAGACCAGGTATCTTAAAAGCTCAAGCATCTACATCATTTCAACCAGCCCCAGCAAAACTGAAAGCGGAAGATCCAAGTAATGAGATGTTATCCTCGATCTTGAAGCAACTCAATCAACCGAACGAAAACGTTACATCTGTTTCTACAACTACTACTACACACGATATCCCTATAAACCTTAAGAATATACCCAACGGTAGAGGCAAGGAAATTCTATCAAATCTTGATCCCCAGCAAATGGAGATTCTAAAAGAAATATGCCTGCAAAATCCACAAATTGCAGAGAATCCAGAAGCTTATTTCCAGGTTTTGCAAACCTATTTAAATATAACCTAATTTGTATTATTACTTTATATGATTATTTGACAATAAGAACCAAATTATGTATATATGGTTTGTCAAATGAATTGAAATCAATCTTTTGTTTAATTTGTATATGTTTAATGTTAATTTTGTGTAATATGTGTCTCACTCGAGATTTTGTAGATTTTATATTATAACTGATAGTACACGATTAGTTTGAGTTCACTGACTTCATGATATAACGCTATTTGAACCATATGGGTGATCACGACGTTTCAGCTGAAGGTAGAGATTACAAGAGCTCATTAAAATTTGGCCCGAGTTCCCCAAATCAAGAATATACTCAAATAGATGAAAATTCATTTGATCATAGTTATATGAACAATAGCTTAGTTTTCGGGAATGATAGCTCAAGGACGTACCTAGACAAAAGAGGAACTAGTTTTGATTATGAAAAAGAGAAAAATGAATTGAATATTACATTTGACGGGGAAGATACGACTCAAAATGATATTTCTATACGTCTTCAAAATTCACCTATTGGTACTCCATTCCTAGATAAACTTAAAGATCCGTTTGATGTAACTGAGGAACTAAGCAAATCGGAAACATCTACTCCATATCATTGTAAGTTTAATTATAAAAATCAATCTGAAGTTAACAAGATCAAAATAACAGTAGATAAAAAATATCAAACTTTTAGTTCCCCATCTGATTTTAGAATAAAACATTCACAAGATGATAAAACAAAGCATAAATTCAATTTCTTACGTAGGAATACGCAGGAAATTAGTTTACCAACAGCACATTCCCAGTTATTAAAAGATACTCAAGTAATTTCAAAGCCAACACAACTAACTGGTAGTGATACACAAATAATACAGAAGGACACACGAATAATTGACCATGGTACAAAACTAATTAATAAAGATACGCAGGTAATTAATGAAGACATACAAATTTTAAATAAAGACACTCAATTGAAAAACAAAGACACTCAATTAATTAATAAGGACACACAAGAACTGATGAAGGATTCGGTATTAAACAATAGGGACATCAAACTAATATTTGAAGATACTCAAATTATAACTAAAGACACCCAAATAATGGACGAAAGTAAAGACAACAAGGTACTAGAATGGAATAATAATTTTAATGGTAATTTTGAAGATGAAACTCAAAGAATTAATAACTTTGAAGATGAATCTCAGAGAATTAATAATGATACACAAGCAATAAATATCGAACCTCAATTTCTTAATAAGAACATGCATTATCAGGACGAAGCTCAAACTATCACACCTGGATATTCAAATGAAGATAACGAGTATACAACCGAGACTCCCAGTCAGGCTAAGATAATAGGGAGTGCTGTTCAAATACCTAGCACGGTAGAAGTTAAAGCAAAATCGCATAGAGAGGTGATTAACACTCAAGAAGAAACTGATGGCTCATTTATCGATACTAGCGAATATTCACAGAGACAGGAAGTTAACACAGAAGAAGTTGAGGTTCAAACCGACGACGAAACAAATGCATACGTTCTCAGCTCTAGTGCAGAGGTCCCTTATGATGACAGTCTATTAAATTACAAGTTACATAAAAGAAAACCATCTGTGGAGTATGTTCCAACAAGCTCACCTAAAGCAAGTAAATTACTTAAAATTGACCTAACTTCATTTTCTCAAGTTGAAGAAAGTCCTTTAGAGAAGGTAAAACGAAAGGAAATAAAGGGTCCCATAATTATTGATTCTACTAACGAAATCGAAGAAAGTTCACCTCTCATAGTTAAAAAATCAGATCTTCTTAAAATTGTATCTAAATCTTCGCCGCTTAAACACGATTTTAATTCAGAAAATTCAAGCGCAATTGAAACTCATGATATTCCTTCTTCACCTAATAACCTTGATGGAAAACTCAATGAAAATAACAATTTTAATAAAAATGTAGAAAGCAATGGGAAGAAAAGCCACATAAAAAATGAGATGGGATCTGACGATAGAGAGGTGCAAAATGAGAATACAATTCCATCACTGGGATCGTTAGAGAATAATTTCATACTCAGAAATGAAGATGATGTAAATTATTCTGATTCAATTAAGTACCCTGAAAGTGTTTGGGCATCATTTAACTTCAAAATGTGTACCGGCCGTATAACCAAGCCTGGTAAGGACTTTCTGATAGTTGAATTTGAAGAAGGAGCATATGAAATTAAGAACATTAATTTATTTCTACTAGATATTCGAATAGGCGATACAGTCAGGGTTAAATCTTCTAGATCTCAGTATATTATAACAGGATTAACTTGCAAGAATACCAAGGAATGTATAAGATGTGTTCGAGGATACGATACACTTCTTTTGAGAAAGGGTGGAAGGAAAAGTAAGAAAGCAGAAGAAATCAGTGTTGAGCTAGACAGGTGCTACATGGAAATATCTGATTGGGTCAAACATCAACAACGAATGGAGAGGGTGAATAATTATGAAAAAGTTAATGAAGATATCCCCAAGTCGGACATCTTAGAAACACCAAAAAGAGGAAGTAGACACTATTCTTTGGCAAATAACGATATTCATAGACCAAGACTGGGCCCGTTTAGTAGTCCAGTTAAATTAAATGATAAACTATTAACCGTGGCTACAGCAATGAATAATAAAGTCTTCTCAGGTATGTTATTCTGTATCACTTCTATTGATGGTGAAAGGAAACAGAATTTAGTTGAGTTGATATTAGAAAATGGAGGTGAAATTATAGATGATAGAATTAGTGATGTGGTTGAGTTCACTTGGTCAAAAAATGGGAATCTTTCATTATATGCTGAGAACTATAAGGATTTTGATTTCTTTGCAATGATATCAAACAACTCTTGTAGAAGTGCAAAATACCTTCAGGCTTTAGCTCTAGGCTGGCCAATTCTATCAGACACTTTTATTCTCAACTGTATTAATAATAGAAATGAAGTCAAAAACTGGTTTGTTTATTTATTGCCTGCTGGACATTCTAATTATTTAAACACGATTAAAAGTCTAGAAGCGTATCATTTTAGAAAAAACTATGAGAATAATTTAAAACTAGGTGATCAATGGGGAATAAATTCTTCCCTATTAGCGCAATTCAAAATCGTTGTTTATAAGCCAAATCTTAATCAAATTTCGGTCGAAACAACCAAATTTATATTTCATGCTTTTGGAGCCAAATCTTTGGTATTTTGTGATAATATAAAACTGTTAAGACACAATATTAAAATAAGCAAAGATGAAAGGATAATCATTTATGATGATGGAGTAGAGGTAAAAAAGAGTTTGACTAAGAACCAAAAGAATGATCCAAATATTGAAATGGCCAATAACCAGATGAAGAAGCTTCGAACTAGAACTACCAGAGCTTCTAGTAAAGTTGTAGTTCCTATTAAAAAATCACATGTAAGTAATTATTTGAAAATAGGTTTAGTGAACTGGGAATGGGTTGTTCAGTGTACAATAAGTACTTATATATGGGAACCTGATTACATAGATGTAAGACTTACTTAATAATTAACATATCTCATTATTTTACAAATTTATGTAGATCTATTTATGCAATGCCAAAGAGTCTCTTGGATAAGACAGAAGCGACAGCTTTAACTAATGGGAAACCGTTGTCGCTCTTTACGGCATCTCCGTTTTCTTCGAGTCTTCTCAAAAGATAAGCTTTGGTTTCTAATGGTGGACCCCATGGAACATACTTGATGACATTTCCTATGTTATGGGATTTAATCAAATTGTGGGTAATACCATCAGCCATACCTAATAATTGACCTAAGACAATATTGTTACAATTTTTGTTTTCTTTGTTTTCTTCACTGTAAACCTTTTCACTGGCTAATTTTAATGATTCAGCATTGTGAGAGGCCACAACTAAATGGCCTATGATATTTTCATTTCCCTTACTAGCTACAATGGAATCAATGCAATAGGTAATACCGTCATTGTAGTTCTTATCGGTGGCTTCTTTATCTTTATGAATAACTGATGCTCTATCTTTTTCAGAGTGGATGTAAGCACCTCTAACCAATTTCAAACCTAATCTATAGTTGTTTTCAACGGCTAATTTCTCCTCTAATGCTAATAACTCTGCAGATTGAGATAAGTACATTTGCAATGTACCAACAATGGAAACTGGTTTGTTAACTGGGTTGAATTTCTTGTATAATCTTCTTTGTAATTCATAAACACCTTCTTGCAATTCGTGCTTTTCAGCATCAATAACACCAACAACGAATGGAGAAACTCTTTCTGGGAATTCTTTAGCCAACTTAACATTTGAGTCGTAAATCTCTTGACATACAATTTCAGCCTTATTTACAAGCTCATCAAATTCAGCAGCGTATTTTGAGTCTGACTTAAAATATTTTAAGACTTTAGCAGCATCATTAGCAAATCCAGTGGGTTTTAAAGCAACATAACCAGGTGGGAGTGAATTGATGTCTTTTCCTGATTCTTTTATCATGGTCAAAATATGAGGAACTAAAATGTCCTTAACGGACTTTCTAGTTTCATCAACAATGTGATTTGGGTCAATATTGTCATTTCCATCGCAAGCTTCAATGGTCAAAGAGATCATCATGTTGTTAATACCTTTATCAGCTAATCTTAAACCAGTTTGTTTGACTTCTTCAATATTTTCACCACCACAGTAAATTTTGTAAACAAGTGCCTTGATGATAGGAAGAGGTACGTAAGGGAATAATTTAATGCACATATTTAAGATTGGCTTGTTCAAAGTAGCAAATCCAATAACCATGAAAGAAATAAGTTCACTGACAGTCAACTTCTCCAAGTATTCGTTCATATTTGGAGCCAGCAATTGGGTAGTTGCTACAGGAGTAACAGGAATACTGATGTTTCCTGCAATGACATTCTGTTTGTTAGGCGACTCGTGAAATGCTCTGCTGAAGGTAGTTTGATCTCTCTTAACAGCTTCGTTATTAAACATTCTTACAAACTTAGCAGAGATTCCGGCGGAGTTAAAACCAGTAACTCCGATTGGTGTCATGCGATATCTCAAACTAGATCCCAATCTAGGGGCCAATTCTCTAGTAATATGGGTTCTCATAATTATAGTACACACAAGAATCAAGAATTACTATGATATGCTATACGACGAAAGCTTAAACATATGGGCGAGTTCACTTGGTTTTATACCCGCAGGCTTATCGTCATTATCTACCAAGAGTAAAAATCCACAGACGGCTCAGGAGGAATCATTCAAAAATTTGCATCCCTCTGCGAGAGTTTAGCGCAAAAAAAGGTGGCCGTAAGCGAGATATCATGCACTGATAATGGGTAGGCGACCCCGAAGATAGACCGGCATAGGCTAGGATTGCGAGGGGTTTTGTGTCACTTGGACTCATAATCATTCTCAGACTTTCCGTTTGGGATCTTCGCTGCTGACATGATAGGAAAGTTAGGTCTACTCCTATACAAGAACAGTCATGTTGTGACACATATGTAACGAAGGACCAGCCGATGACAAATATAGAATGTGGGGTTATGGTTCTATAAGAAAGATATATCAGTGTGTATGTTATTGTTTTAGACAGAGCCATACACGGGTCACTTAACCGATTATAACCACCATCATGACCCCATATTTGGAAGTGATTACCTGTTTTGTCAACGTTTCCCCAACGTACTGTTAGTCCTCGTTGTGACTACCCGACAGATAACGATTCGGAGTATGTTACCCAATAGAGCCGATGTTTATATTTCCACTATTTTCCAAGCTTGATGACCATCATTTCCAAGGTGAGCTTAAGCGAGCACTCGGGATGGGTAGGAGTGCACAGAAGTGAGGTTAGTGGATTTAGTGGATCAAGGCGTTAGCAAAAACAAGCATGAAATGCAGCTGCAAAGTAAGACCTTAGAATATTAATCATCTAACGGTCATCATTAGACCGACATCTATTGCAGCTGCCTTTCAATAATATTAAACCATTGCATAAAAGTACAGTTGAACACCGGAAATGTCGACATATAACGGATTTGTAACTTTGATTATCTTCATAGTAGTTAAACGTATATTAATTGTAGTAGAAAAAAGGAATAGGATACATATCAGTCCATTTTTTGATAATGTTCTTTCTTCTATATTTTCTTCATTTTGCTCCTTTCCTTAAATATGATTTTACTCTCAGCTCTTTCGCATCTGACAAAAATATCAGATGGTCATCATGATCACATGGATGGTCATGTGCTGTATAATTGAAAATTATCTACTATTTCTAAATTAACTTTGGTTAATCTTCAATAGTACTCAGTCAAGGAAAACGATCTCGAATGTTGAGCAGAAGCTTATCTATTCCTATACATAGGAGGTCATTTTTCCTATCGCTTCATGGGACTAGAACTTTTTCTGGTTGTGTTACGAGAAAGGAAAAGTGGACAATACCGCAGGTCATCTTAGATGAGTTGAAAGATACATCCAATATTGCAACTCCTGGTAACACTAATAACGTCAATGAACGTATATTAATTTTGGATCCAGAGAAAACTGCTGACAAAAAATTTGATAGACTAGTAGATGACTTGAATAAGGACTCTGGCAACAAGCGTGAAATATCCATCAAGTTTCTAGATGATGCATTATTAGAGGATACCAAGGACATGTTTATTTTATCTATGGACGGAATGAATCCAGAAACTAGCGAAATTACCATATCGAGATTTGATTCGTTATGTACGCAGTTAACTAGCTCATATTCTAAAGAGCAGCTCGTTGATTATATCACCTCTAAAGGTACCCCAGTAAAAAAGACTATTTTGAAGTATTCAAAAAAGAAACTAGCATCAAAAATCATCACAGACGTATGGAATATAAAGAAGTCTGAGAAGCTTACGACATTGGATGACTTTTATGTCAAAAAGCAAATTAAATTGACTAAATTAGATATGTTTTTACTTCTTCTGCAAAATGGGTCTATTCTCCAATACTTGTCTCGAGCAGGTTCAAAGATATCGTTTGATCCAAAGAAAGATAGAATAAAATTCACTGGTACGGAGTCTCAAGTAAAAAACACTGAAATTTTATTGCATTCAATATTAAACAGTCTGCATAAAGAGGTGGTTAATTTGAGTTTAGTAAAAGCTTTGTTCTTGAAAGAATTAGATGAATTTCCTCTAAGTACCATTGGTAAAAATACTGAAGTGTTCTTTAACCACATAGGTGAAGAGAATTACGAAATGATTGCATTAAATGAAAGCCAAATTAAAAGATCTAAGAGATTGATCCTTTGGATGCTTGGATACAATAAGCATGTAAAAGAAAGTTTAATACTCCCTGAAGATATTACCAGCAGCCAATTGTCGTTTTTCAAAGATGATGATTCTTTATCGTGGAATAACAGACAATCTACATTGTTCACATTGAGAAATGATAACATTACGAACCAGAACGAAAACTTGGCTTCAGATTTAACTAGATATTCTGACTCAAATTTAATGCAAGAAGATTTGGGTTTCTCTGAAACTATCGAAAATGCCAAATCTCTTCCATCCGGAGAATCTAAAGAAAAGGTGGATCTTGAAGAAGAAAGTTGGAAGTTATTGGAAGAACTTGGAATTGGGTCTAGAAAGTTAGATTTCAAGTCAGCTGAAGAAGATTCTAATGAACTAAAAGAAGTTGAAGACTCAGAACTTTCTAAACTTAAAGAAGTAGAAGATACTGAGGTATCTGTAAACGTGGATCAAGTCCAAAACCAAAACGAAAATAAACTAGTTGAAGAGATGGACGGAATCATGAAACAACAAAATGCATTCCTTACTCTTGAGCAAAAAGAACAAATTTACAAGCAATTAACTGACTTATCTTTTGTCAAAGACTTGAACGGTTTGCCTTCTAGTGATTTGAATGAGCCAATTTTCACTGTCACCTTGGGTAACATCCTCTATGAAGGACCAAAATCAACACAGCTTATCCCAAAACCTCCAAAGACTCCTGTGCAAGATATGAAGTATAAATTTAATTCTAACATTCAATTATTAGGCGACAAAATATGTTCATTATCACCATATAACCAATCAGAACTGCAACAAACCAAAAGTTTGGCCAAAGATCCACACAATTATGTGATCCAGTTGAAATTCTTACCACTGCCTTATTTCGAAAAACTGGTGGAACTGAACCTAGAAGAACAAATAAAATACCCTCCTGTGGAAATCTGGATAGATTTGAACGAAAAGTCTATTCCTGATATAGAGACAATGCATATTGCTACCGTCGAAGCAGAAAACAACTGTTATATTTCTTTTCCTAAAGGACCAGCTGACATGAAGGTATGTTGTCAAGTATCCGGTAATGTTCTCTCAGACCACCTTCAGGAAACCAACGAAACAAGCTCTAATTCAGATTCACTAGACAATATCTTAAACAAGCCAAGCTCAAGATATTCCCGTTTCAATAACCAGCCAGGAATCGCTGAATTTTTAGAGAAGTCAAAACTTGATTTTAGTGGTAGAATAGCCACCTCCATTGCCCCATATATTGACTTTATTATCAACGGAAAGTCTGTCCGTTACTACTATATCAATGTTTCTTATAGACGACAAATAGAACTCGCATATCCAGGTGAGCACGGTTCTAGACTTATTCAGTATAATATTGTTGAAGGTGGCTTTCTTGGTGGAAGAAAGATAGAAGTCAATCTTATTGGAAATATGGAAGATCCTCTTAGCAAGCCAGAATTCTTCCAGTTGATCGACGATTCTACGGCCCTTATTAATCAATTGTAAATAGCACCAACTGTAAATATTATCACAAACTATACTATTCCAGCAAATATACACTAGTTACATTCCACCTATCATAGAATATATATTTTATTCAATATAACCTGCTAAATACCTATAGAAAGGGTTTCTTGGTGAACAACTCCAATGACCCCAACTTCTCACTAATCACTTGCTAGACTCCAAAGTTTTGACGTGTTTTTCCAATTGGGAAATGGAATTTTGAAGAGCAACGACATCGGCAACAATTACGTTGTTAGCTGCCTTGTATTCGTCCAATAAGTAGTAATAAGAGTAAGCACCGGTAGCAGTTACTCCAGTCAAAAAACCCAAGAAACCACCTTTCAAAGAGCCGGTTTTTTTGGCTGTGGCAGTTGTAGAGTATGAACGAACCGATGAGGATACCAATGGACGTGCTAAGTTAAACATGTTGTCGTATATTAATTTGTAAAAGAAGTAACGGTAGATTGGTCGAATTTGACTTTGATGTTGAAAAATTCCACCAATATCGGAAGTCTCAAATTTGTTAGGCTCCTAGAGTAATAAACGAAAATCCGAGTTAAACAGCCAATTTGTAGGCTAAGTTTGTTAAAGAAAGAGCCTATAAAGCGTTAACGGTGTAAACTAGGTGATTTGAGTGAAATTTTGGCTTTTAGAGTGCAAAAATAGTGGACATGGTGATGTTTTTGTTTTCGCCATCGATGAGGTTGGTACGAAAGCTGGGCTGGAACCGGAGTTTTTTAACAAAAGACTCGCTTTTTTCAAGCAGAAGGGCTTCTAGAGGAGGTTCAAAGACAATAGGGGTCAAAAATGGTGGAAAAAGCAGACAATATGGTGGTTTTGGTCCCAATTGGGTGTTCAGAAGGATAATTAAGCCGGGACTTGTAGGAATGGGACTTGGTGCGACATGTTATGTTATAGATGATCAGTTTTACTCGTCTATAATGGTTCGGTCTGTCAGGGCAGTGTATGTGTTCATGTGGGTTGCATATCAGTACGCCCAGGTACTGAAAACGACAGATTTGGCACAGATTCACGAGATGGCATCGCAACGCTTATTGGAGATGTTCATGGAAAATAAAGGATTATACATTAAGTTGGGACAGGCAATTGCTAACCAGGGTAATGTTTTTCCGTTGGCTTACCAGAAGAGATTCTCTTTGCTTTATGATAAGGCCCCCGTGGATCTGTGGAACACGGTAGACTCAGTATTGAAAAAGAACTTAGGAAACAACTACGAAAGTAAAATTTTCGACTCTATTGACCACGAGCCAATAGCTAGTGCCTCTATTGCTCAGGTTCATAAAGGGGTGTTGAAAGAAAGCAAAATTGCTGTTGCTGTGAAAGTTCAGCATAAATCAATAGAAAATCAGATAACCATAGATTTATTGGTGTACCGGTTAGTGTCGAAAGTGTATGAAAGAGTATTTGATATTCCATTGTCATTTTTCACCACATATGTGTCAGAACAGATAAAAAATGAGACAAGCTTTATCAACGAGATGCAAAACTCAAAAAAGCTTTGGAATATGATAGTGAATGATTCCAGTTTGAAAGGTGTGAATATTTACTTGCCAAAAATCTACACAAAATATACTCGTGAACAAGTTCTTGTGTCCGAATGGATAGATGGTGTATCGTTAGTCGATAAGCAGTGTCTAATAGATAGAGGATACGATCTCCTGACTATCATGAAGCAATATTTGAGTTTATTTGGAAAACAGATCTTTAAATACGGATTTATTCATTCAGATCCCCATCCAGGAAATTTGATTGCAAGATTCGATGCTACTGGAAAACAGCAATTGGTTCTCTTAGACCACGGGTTGTATATTTCGTTACCTGAAAAACTTAGAAGAGAATACGGCGAGTTGTGGAACTGTCTTTTTGCATTTGATAGAGAAGGAATAAAGAACATAGGAAGAACTTGGGGAGTGAATTCTGTAGATCTCTTTGCAAGCTTGGTCCTGTTGAGGCCAATTGTATTCTCTGACACTTCCCAAAGAGACGAGAGAAATATTCCTAATCTTCTTAAGGATTTCCTAAGTGACGAGAAGAAGTTCCCATTGGAATTGCTCTTCTTATCCAGAACCATGAGAATGATCCAAAATTTGAATAAAAACTTTGGTAGTCCGGTAAATAGAATGAATCTTCTAACACAGGAACTGGTTTCTGCATTGCTGTTAGAGACGAATTCTTGGATACAATCTATAAGCTTACTTAAAATACGTTTTTCACTTCTTGTTAGTAATTTGGTGTTTCTAGTGACAAGATTGATCCAGACGCTATCGGGTGATCAATACGGAAATAAAGGCGGAGGAATCGAAGATTATATTGAAATGTACATGCAAAATACAGCAAAGTCGTTAGGTTTAGAGATTTTATAGATATAAAGTAGTTAGTCTGAATTGCAAAAATCATATATGGACGACCGGAAATAGACAAATGATATTAACGAGGGCCGGCCCTCGTATTTGTGCCCTCGAAACATATTTTATCATCTTTAAAAAAATTTCGAGATGGGATGGATGAGGTTCTTGTTTAAAGTATTGTCTATACATTGGTAATGGAAGCGTTAAAAACAACATATCTCAATCAGGACATAGAGCCAATATACTCGGGAGCATCTACAGCTTCAGTTTCCCATAATGGTGAAATATTGGCTACAGCTGTTCTTGAAGATGTAGTAGTGACAAATTTAGACACTAATGAGATTATTCATAAAATACCAGGAGACGACGAATTGATAACCAGTTTGGTGTTAACTCCAGATGGAAGCAAGCTTGCTATATTATCACAATCACAACAATTACGTATATTTGACTTACAAGTCGGAGAAATCATCAAGACATTCAAGATGGCATCACCAATATTCATGGCTGCTGCTGACCCTACTTCTTCATTATTTGCATTTGGTGGATCAGACGGTGTTGTTACCGTGTGGGATATTGAAGGTGGATACGTTACACATTCATTAAAGGGACACGGAACTACGATATGTTCTCTTGAATTTTATGGAAACTTAAATTCTACTAATTGGAGATTAGCCAGTGGAGATGTCATGGGTACTGTGAAAATTTGGGACTTAGTAAAGCGAAAGTGTATTACTACTATTAATGAGCATAACTCTGCTGTTAGAGGAGTGGGTTTTGATGAAACTGGAGAGTTCTTTATAACGGGTGGAAGAGACCTGGTTGCAATTATTTATAACACTAAAAACTATAAACCTATCAGTACTTATCCTATCAATGAACAAATTGAAAATGCTGGCTTTTTAAACATATTAGATACTCAATACTTTTACACTGCAGGTTCTGACAATGTTTTGAAGGTGTGGAATATGAAGAATGGTCAATTGGCTTACCAATCCAAGCAGCAACTTGAAACAAAAGAAGAATTGGTTATAATAGATGTTATAAAGTTGGAAGACGGAGACTTATTTTTAGTTCTTAGTGACCAAACGTTAGTTCAATTGGACATTTCAAATATCGAGTCAGAAGAGGATGAGATGATACCTATTAAAAGAAGAATTGCAGGTAATCATGGAACCATTGCTGACTTGAGATATGTCGGTCCTAATTTCGATTTAATTGCTTTAGCTACAAACTCTCCATCATTAAGAATTGTCGATCCATACAAACCATTGGAATTAAAACTTTATGAGGGCCATACTGATTTATTAAATGCATTAGATGTTTCAACTGATGGGAGATGGATAGCTACAGGTTCAAAGGATGGTGAAGCGATTATTTGGAAATATGACGACGAAACCTTAGATTTTGCAAAATATGCCATTTTCCAAGGACACGTTGGTTCTGTTACTGCCGTTGCATTAGCAAGATCAAGCGCAACTCCAGATTTCTTAATTACTGGTTCAAATGACCTTACTATCAAAAAGTGGAAAATTCCAAAATCTGAAGGATCTATTGTTAAAGTATCCGAATACACAAGAAGAGCACACGAAAAGGACATAAACTCTATAGATATTGCACCAAACGATGAATTTTTTGCTACTGCCTCCTTTGATAAGTTAGGCAAAGTATGGAACACAACATCTGGTGAAACAATTGGTATACTTAAGGGACATAAAAGAGGTTTATGGGATATTAACTTCTGTAAGTTTGATAAGTTAATTGTCACTGGTAGTGGTGACAAGACTATCAAAGTGTGGTCTTTAGATGATTTCACTTGTAAAAAAACATTCGAAGGTCATACCAATTCTATTCAAAGGGCCAAGTTCATTAACAAAAACTTGCAAATATTATCCACAGGAGCCGATGGTTTGATTAAATTATGGGATATCAAGCAAGAAGAAAATTTGAAGACTTTTAGCAATCATAATAATAGAATATGGGCCGTCGATATCAGAAATGACGGAGATGAGTTTGTAAGTGGTGATGCCGATGGTTACTTATCAATTTGGCGTGATAACTCAGAAGAAGAATGGCAAAAGCATCAGGAAGAATTAAAAGCAAAAGTTGAACAAGAACAAACCTTAGCCAATTACATAAGCTCAAAAGATTGGTCAAATGCTTTCTTGCTTGCTTTAACCTTAAATCACTCAATGAGATTATATAATATAATGAAAGAAGCCATTCTTTTGAATGAAGACAAAGACTCTCCGGTCGGCTCCAAAAAGTTGGAAGAAACAATTGCAGGTTTAGACAATAGTCAGTTGGTATTATTAGCAAAGAAAGTCAGAGACTGGAATGTCAACGTCAAGTTGTTTGAAATCAGTCAAAAAGTAATTAATGTAATTTTAAAGAGCCATACTGTGGAGAAACTAGTGGATAATCCTGAATTCATGAAGATTTTGGATGCAATTGTTCCTTACAATGAAAGACATTATAATAGAATTAATAGCTTGATCGAGCAGTGTTATATTTTAGATTATGCTGTTGAAGAAATGAATAAGATAATAGCATAAAGGTTACTTTTATAAATTTTATAAATTTTGCATTAAATATTTCATAATTAGAACAATTTTATTGTAGATGCACATTACCAAAGATACTTTAATAATAATCCTTATAAATACACAAATAATGAAATAGTCGCTGAAATAGTCAATTGTTGGTATGCTGAAAATGTTATTGTGGCATTTGTAACTGAAATACCGTCGTCAAACGACAACAATAGAAAGGGTTTCGATGAGCATATGCATATGATTATTGTGTTCCAAAATTGGAATGCCGACTGAAATAATGGCTAATATTATTAAGTAATGTATTAAATAAGAATGCTAGTGTAAATAATTTAGCTCGTTAAGCCTGGAAGTTTCCAATGTGGAAATCTAAGAATTGAAATGAAGAAGATGAATTCTATTTAAAAATGTAGTAGAGCACTAACCCAGAGTGCATGCCCACATTAGTTGAGAAGATGCACAAATGTAATTGACGCTAATGCTTGATAATAGTTAATCTTTGTCAGAATTTTCGACAGTTGAGTTTATATCTAAGTCAGTTGTTACATTTATTGCTGAAGGTGCCAATGATTTAATGGTTTCGAGCAGTTTTGGCAGTTTTGGCAGTTGTGGCAGTTTTGGGACTTCTTTTTCTTTCTCAGTTGGTCTCTTCTTCTTTGACTTTAAGCTAGACAAGTCTTCGTAACCTAAACATACTTTTTTTGAACGTTCACAATTGAAACATTGTGGTTTTTTCTCATCACATTTTATTCTTCTCTTTCTACAAGTAAGACAACCAGTTCTTGTTCTCTTCTTAACTACTCTATGTTTTTGTAGTACATTTTCCGGGTCCGAATATGGCATATTTTGTACTGGTTGCTGGTAAAAATATGGCATTTCGTGATAAACTGGTGGAAAATTAACCTGAGGTGAAACCATTGGTGAATCTTTCATTGCAGGCACAATGGGCAGCAGATGATGCTTATTCTGAGGCTGATAGAAAGGCAGACGAAATGGCTCAGATGGTGTATATATCAATGATGAAGAACCAACAGGTATCATGCCATTATTTCCAATTGGCATTATTGGATGCTGTTGCATTGCAGAAGATGGAAAATATGATGAATTTGGCATCATAATATGCTGCTGAGACTGATAAGCTATCAATGGCGATGGTTTAAACGGAATATTATTAGTCAATGACGAATTCCTCGAAAGAGGATCAACTGACGAGCTAACAGAAGGTCTATTCTGATTTGGTTGAACATTATAGTTGAAATAATCACTGCCTAGTTGGCTGTTAATAGGCTTTGGAGTATCTACAATAGCACCATCTAAAGAAGCACGGTCAAACCTTTTGTAGTGAAGGTGTTGGCTATTGTGTATTCTAGGTGATGTTGGTGATGTTTGCACCTGAGCAGCTGGTTCCAAAAATCCTTGTTCTTGGGAACCAACAATTAACTCCGATACCGATGGTAGTTGAGGCATACTATAACCCAACTGTCTTTTGCAATATTCCGGAACAATTTTGATGAAATTAGGTGGATTTATGTATGAAAAATGAGTGGCTTCTGACTTCAATATATTGGCTCCAATTAAAATACCAGTAGGATACCCCCCCTTAAATTCTTATTACAAATAACCAGATTGAAGTCCTGACACACGAATTTGATCTCCTAATATTTCCTTCTTAATATTATCGTACAGTTCTTGCCCTAAGATTTTCTACAATTAACAATAATGGAAATAAATAAATTTATCATAAGGTTTGTGATTTAGTAAGTAAGCTGGAACGTTAGACTAAGGGATCGATGTTATACACAAATGGATCTGCTAATTATATTTCCAGGGACTTACTACTGTTTAGTCTGAATAAATCTAATGCAAAACCTTTTTCCAAACGTCCTGATGGAAGATATTTTGTACTTGCTTATCTGGAAAAGATTAAAAATGAATCTTAAGTACAATTAATGCCAAATAACTTCTATATAAGGATAATATAATTAGAAAAAAATAACTAGTTCTTAGCCGGCTTGAGTAGTCAAACTACAATTTAACAAGAATCCTTTGTATCGATCATGTACTATGTTATAATTTTTAGGCAACTTTACTCGTTTTGCATACGAACTCCAACTGTTTCATCTACTCTAATAAGAAAATACAAGAATACACGCATTTTAACTGCAGGGTGCAGTAAGTCTTGTAAGGAATTCGCAGAACGGAATCCCATTTACAAAAATTACTGCATCTAGCTACTAACGCAGTAGCATAAAATTGAAGCGCAGATTAAACGACACATTTTGTACATTAATCAAACTTTTGTGTTGTGTGTAATCAAACAATACGTCAATCGTTTAGATTTGATGGAGCATATGGTTATAATAAAGATTTAGATTTGCCTCAGAAACAGCTATGACGGGAAGCTTATCGGGATAAAGTTCTTGAGTGGACTAATTAAGTAAATTTGAGAAATATTCTCACAGAAATATTGTCACGGGGTCATGATTCCAAGATTTATAAGCAATTATAGGAGAAAAATCATGTGGTTGTTGGGCTACTGATCTGATTCTATGTATCTGAGAAACAGTCTTATGTATGTATAAAAATAGAACGCTTAGTTAGATGAGTAATGATTTCATCCTTGACTATCGATATAAGCCAGGTTACGCGATAGCAAGGAATGTTAAATCAAGTCGCTAATAATTAATTATCGACAGTCGGTTAGGTCGGAAGAATGAAATCATGTTACAAATTTAAAACAATGAAATAGATCAATGGCTATTTGGATGGCCGCACAGTAGGCTCTAGAACGTGAGAGAAGAGTTCTGTACGTATAGCATGAGCATTACAATTTCTATGCAAAAAGGGTATGTCTTACAATAGCCAGTACATACGTTGCTCTTGATCACAAAAAATATTTTAGGTCATTATATGTATATTTCACATGTTCTGGATCGTTAACACTTCATTATTGAATAGGTAGTTAACTTTATCAAATACGGAATGCTGTAGTAGAAAAAGATTAGGCGATCCAATTTAAAGTCAGGTCGAGGTGAACAATAGAGAGGGAGACGTATGAGCACGCCTTAGGTTCAATAATAGTTGCATATTATTTATTATACTCTATTTAGCGAAATGGCTGAAACTGGGCCCTACAAGAGGTGATGGAAATGACTCTTGTTCTTACGTATATGTTAACAACATTCTCACTTAAAATGTGGAATGACTCTAACAGCACTCACCATAGCTTAGCATGTAGGGTATGTAAAATGCAAACTGAATTCCGTTTCTTCTCCGCAGATTCACTTTTACTGTGTGGAAAATCTCCGGGCACTATAATATGTTACACTACCTTTTTTGGAGAAAAACTGCGAGGTTACGCCAAGTATAGAATCGCCTAATTCCCGCTCATATTTCTACATCGCTTTGAGAAGTAACATTCTAAGTACTTAAAATTAATCCTTAAGACATCCAACCAAGTTTCAAGAGTTTAGTGTCAAATCTTGCGAAATAATTCTAATAAAGTTCTTTAAGTATTGCAAATTATGAACAGTTCATATAAGGATATTTAAATAGTATATCTTGATTATAAACAGTTTTGTGGGTAATATCCGAACAAGTTTTCTTCACGCCTACTAACTCTAAAATAGAAAATACGTATGTAAATGCATGGGTTAGGAGCTTCCCTTGTCATTTCGGCTTTTAAGGTTTATTGGGTTCTTGTTAGCACCGAAACAACTAAAGTGGGGTTCAGAAGTAGAAATGGAATGTCAAAGTGAAACCACAGGTACCAGAGCCTATGCGTAGGCTAAACTTTCATAAATGTGAAGGTAGCACTGCTCGGAATTTTGATGAATTCCCTAGGGAGTTTTTAAATATTGAAGATAACGGAAATAGCCATATACCCGTGACAAATAATTATACGGGCTTAGAATTCAGGGGGCTGAAATTCTGGTAATAAAATATCCGCCTAAGAGGTCTGTAATGGTACTTCTCTAGACGTGCATGCTATCCTACTAATACCATCTTGGCAGCGTATACAATGTTGAGCTTAAAACCTAATGAAGTCTGGAAGTTGGTTTTACGATAATCCTATGCAGCCTTGCCGTCCGTATTGTCATACAGGTATTATCATACTACTAAATTCACAAATAATAATCTAGCATTTAGCCCAGAAATTCCCCAAAAGGGTTAAATCCGGAATTTAAAACATCCGGCTGTCAAATTTTTTTAGAAGTTGAGAAAAAAAATCGTATGATTAAATTTCAGTTATTTTTCAAGATTACGTAAGATAAAGATGTTTCTGGTAACTCCTCTCTTATTTGCGAGTGCCTCGCCTAAACAAAATGAAAGGGAACTCTTTTTGGAGAATCTCAGGAGTTAATTTTTTAGCGACTTAAAGCTCCAGTATATAATAACTGAAATAGTCGTCCTGCTTGATTTATAAAATCTCGCTTATTGGTACGCTGTTAACTGAGTCAAGTAGTGCGATGATCTATTTTTCCGCGTTCATGTTTGTAAACAAATCATCTGTAGAATATCTTTTATGATCCCAATATATTACTCTGTTTTATATCCCAGCAATGGAAGATAAATCTTATCTAGAAGAAGGTATGTATCTAATGAAGTTAAATACAACTGTAACGATGACTAATAATTATAGGGTTTGATGCTAAGTCTTTAAAGGTAGCTGAGCTCAGAGGCATCTTGCATGAACATGAAATTAAGTTTCCATCAAATGCTAAGAAGCAGCAACTCTTAAAATTGTTCAACGGTGAGCTTAAACCGCGGGCTAAAGAATTGTTGGAAGCCCATAAAAATGCAATTAAGAATTCAAATGACGATAGTTTTATTGATGTGAGGAATCAGGATGGCGAATCCAACGATGAATCTGATATCGAACTGAAGTCGGAAAGAGATCATTCAGACAGCAAAAGAGAAAGACTCCTGAATACGGAAGAAATTGTTAAATCAGAAGACAATAACGAAAACTCAGAAGTTGAGACTGCAAAAGGTGAGTTAAGAGCCTCTAAGCCTTCTATTAAGAAGGAAGCAAGTCCATTTATTGATGACAATGTATTTCAGACGCCAGACAATTCCTTAGAATTATCCCATAAGAAGAGACGTCATGAAGACGATTTTCATGATTTAAGCAAGAGAGTTAAGTCTGCTACCCCAGATGCTGCAAGGTCAATATTTGATAGTTCAAGTGACTCAGAAGTGGATAATTTCCATGCTAGTATAATTGAGAGGACACCACTAAGAGTAAAAAAGGCATTAAGTAAAAGCTCAACTCCTACGTCAATGAATCCAAAAAAGATTCATAAAACTACTCACAGAAAAAGCATATCACCAACTCGTACTTTATTGCCGCCTAGTGACAAAAAATCAAAGAGAAAGGAGAACGATACTATCGTTAATTCTCAAGAATGTTTAAATCAAGATGTGTCAATTTTAAATACCGGCGAAAGATTACCAAGCCAATACGAAGAAACGACGGATTTTATTGCAAAATCTTTAGAAGATGAGGAAGTCTCATTTGATAAAAACTTAAGAAATATTAAAAAAATGGATCCTATTGAATTAGCATCAGAATTAGGCATAACTATAGAAGGAAGATCAGATGCAACAAATATCGTTCTTGACTCAAATACCCCCAGAATAGAAATGCCAAGTCCTTATGCTACACGCGTCCTAAGTGTTCAACCAGTTCAGCTAGATGATCTTCCAAATAATACAAATGAGAGCGGAGAAGTCAGCGATAATGAACTTTCAGATGAGGAAAGAGAGGAAAAGGAAGAAGTAGAAAAGGAAGAGAATTCATCTGAGGAGTCAGTTGATTCAATGGAATATGATGATGAGTTAAATAAATTAGAGGCTGATATTAAAGATGACTTCAAAAACCTTTCTGAACTTACTAAACATAAGAAAACTCAAACGTCCCCTTTTGCTATTCTCTCATTTATCTTTGTTTGGATTCTATTAATTTCAGCATCATTATTCGGATATTGGTACAGAGAGCAAACTATTTTAGTGGGTTATTGTGGCAACGAAATTAACCGTTCAACTTTTCCACAATCTGAGAATACTCCTGATTACTTGGTCAAAATCGGTGACTACTTGGATAAAAACTTTAAACCTGCTTGTAAGCCTTGTCCTTTACACGCTAGATGCTATCCGAACTTACAAATTGGATGTTATGAAGATTTCATTGAATACAGTCCATGGTATTCATTCATTATCCCTACAGAAAAGAGCTGTGTTCCTGATACAAAGAGGGCAGAAAAGCTCGAAATTATGATTGATGTAGCTTTAGATTTGTTAAGAAGTAAGAATGCGGATAGAATCTGTGGGAGATCACCAAAGGAGGACTTAGAGGCAGGAATTCGTCTTGATGATTTGCATGATGTATTGCTTTCAATGAAAGCTCCATACATAACATTGAATGAATTTGAGGAGTTATGGGAGAGATCAATTATAGAGTTGGAAAAAGAACCAGAAATAATTGTAAGGCAAGTTACATTTTTGAATCTATCAAATAATTTAAATGAAAAGTTTACTAACACGTTGCAGACAGGCAAAGGATATAATTTACAGGACAGACCAACTTACTCTAACAACACGAGAAAAGAAGAAAAAAAGAACAAAGTTCTTCGATCAACGTCCTTATCAAACATTGGGTTAAAATGTCAACTACAAAACAGCTTAGTAGAAATAATATTCAAGATTAGATATTACATACTTACTTTTGTTGGAATGCTTGTAGCATTTAAGATACTCGTCTTCATGGTCACACAAAGAAGACTCCAGAGCTACAAGATCGAGACAATATACGGAGAAGTACTTAAAAAGTTGGTAAAACAAAGATCTATTTCCAAAGAAGCTGACGAGTTCCCTCCTTATATAGGAATAATCCAGTTAAGGGATTTAATTTTAATTAATGAGAAAAATTTGACAAAACGTAATAATCTTTGGAATAAGGTTTCAAAGAAGATAGAAACCAATTCAAATGTCAGGTCTAAATTAATAGAGAATCACGGAGAAATAATGAAAGTTTGGGAATGGATTAGTGATCTCGATGTAAACTCCATCTGACTTTTATTTGACTATCAAACCTATTAATTAAACCCATAATATAAATATTCGTGTATAGAAAACTAATGCATATACTCTATCATTAATATTTAGCAAATTCATTATTTAAAGTAACATTCAGAGATTCAATCTACACATAAATTTATGCTACTACCCAACGGGGAACAGGTGCGAATGCAAATATTCTAACAGTTATTAAACAGTGGTCTTTTTAAAACCATCTGTAACTTCGTTTAATAGTTCATCTTCATCATTACCAGCCAAACCCCGTTCAAAAATTTCCTTACCAGTTAACTTACCTTGGTGCAATTCCCTGTATGCTTGTAAATCTTTCTTCTCATAGTTCATTTCCTTTCTGAAAGATTCCCTCCAACCGGCCCAGGTCTCTTTTGTAACTGGTGTACCATTGAATTTTTTCTGCTCTTCTGCATCTCTCTTCGCAAGTTCTTCATCATATTTCTTTTGCTCTGAGTCTACCTTAGCTTGGAATAATATTTCTGCTTCATCTTTCAAAAGTGTTACTAATGCAAATACTGAAGGCATACCTACTTGAATTTCGGCTTCTTCATTCAATTTGATCAAGAGGGCTGTAACGTCCTCTCTAGCAAACGACACTGTTTCAGCTAAATTCAACAATCTGTTGGTGTCTTCATTATCCAGGTCATCTTCACTACTGTCTTCGTTCTCTTCATAATCATCTTCATCCTCCACTATTTCTATATGCAAATTTGGAATTACTTCAGGATACGTCTCTGGATATTTCACATCTAACAAGAGTTTATGTCTTCTTTCAGTTTCTGTATCTAACGATATCTTAATAGTAAAATGTGTTTCCGATAATTTTTCAAGTTCATCTGGATAAATTGACTCCAAAACTTCTATTTCTTGTTGCTGCTCTTCCTGGAAGTCCATTATTGCAATGTTAGTAGCCTTTTATACTTCTCTTAGTGGTCTCCTATATTTAGTATAGCCGTAAGATAAAATTTTTAAAGACGACATCTTTGCGACATTGTTAAATAAGAGGATCGATATAATTGTTATGCTAAAGCTACTTTAATAATCTGACACATCCACTGTTAATAAATAAGAATATAAAGAAAGATAAACTGTATTGAATAGTATTCGATATAGGAATTGCATAAAAGGCCATTAAGTATTGTATAATTGAAAATAGTATATTTTACGTGACGGCGAGAAAGTCGATTAGCGTCTCTAATAATAGCTACACTACACCACACGAGATCATTCAGATTACGGAAATAAAAGAAATCTAATCTACGTTCAATTTTAATTGGAATCAATTTGATCATATTGAAGGATCATACTATGGTGGAAACAATGCCGAAACAATTTAATTCGTTGTTCCCATCGTCCACATCAATCATAGACTTTGCATATTCCCCATCACATCCACTTCGAACAGGAAAGTTTGACATATCCAATGATTATGACAGCATAGAAGGCTACGGTTGGGGTTCTGATAATGATGACCATGATTCAGATAATGAATATAGTACCATATATAACCATGATTTTGTCCAATCTTCACAAGACTCATTTTCGCCTGACGAAATAAACAAGAAGGCTATAGCATTATTTGATTTTTACCCTGAAAATGACAATGAGGTGGGCTTAACGGAGGGCCAAGTTATTTGGATTTCTTACAGACATGGTCAGGGCTGGTTGGTGGCAGAAGATCCTGAATCTGGAGAAAACGGGCTTGTTCCTGAGGGATATGTGGAATTATGTCTGAGTAATAGTGATGAACACGATGACGTCCCCAAGCCATTTCTTCCCGAAATCTTACAGTCTCATACAAACCACAGTAACAGTGAGAGCGATAGCGATAGCGAATGGGTAGATACAGATTATGATGAATCAGATGAAGAAGCGAGTAGAAATTCAGAAGATGTAGAAAGCTTGCAAAAGAATATTGGTAATGTCTCATTAACTGATTGACTTTGTTTATAGATAAGTATGTATCAAATGCTAAGGATTTACCATTAATAGTATATGCAGGAATATATTAAGTTGAAAATTCACAGATCAAGATGAGACATAATAAGTGATTCTCTAACTATTGTAGACTATGATATGACTATAGAAATACCTCTTAATTCCAATAGGACCTTTAGAGGTAACCCAAATTACTTGGATTTTTATAATCGAGAAGTGAAAAGGTTTTTCAGTAGGGATATTAATGAAAGCTCCAAATTATCTACATCGAAAATAAATGCATCAGGTAAAGTAATATATAAGGCAGACGAAAACTTTGAGGAAAACTATGGAACTGTTTGGAGTGGGATAGAAAAAGAGATATTTTTCCAGTATTTGGCCAGGAATTCCATTAATAGAATAGATTTAATAAAGGAAAGATTACCTAATAAGTCTGAGATTGAAATTTTAAACTATTATAATATTTTGAAACAGGAATTGAAGCGTAAAAAATTAAGAGAACGTAAGAGAAAAAAGTTCAAATTACGATATGGAGATAAGGAAGTCATTCAAAGTTACGTTAAACATTCTAGGAAATTAATCAGTTATAGTAGGCTTCCTATTGCATTCGAAGTAAGTCAGTATTTCATTCAATTTGAGGAGGTTCAAAGTAATTTAATCTCTATATTTGAAAGAAGCAAATCCAACGATGAAAATCAAAGGTTCAAAAAAATATTTGAAGACTACAACACAAATAATGATAATTTAGGCATAGAGGAGACACATCATGATGATAGTAATGAAAGTTTGATAAAATTCGAAACAGCTTTACACTTGACAAATTCCCTATATAAAAATAATCAGATTACACCATTAATAAATTTGAAGTTAGTTCCAAAGTTGCATTATAAATCAATAATATTGTTAGAAGAATTAGCAGTATTAAAATTGAAATCCATATTGTATGATATTATGGAATCAAAAATTAACAAGAATTGGTTAAACAAGAGACATAAATCCAGGGAGATAAAAGTATCTCTAAAGGATGTCAATAATTCATTAAATAATATCGGTAAAAGAGACAATTCTCCTACAAGTCTTGTTGGTTATTTTCTGGAAATAATAACTTCTTTAAATGTTAATGTTGTTAATGATATAAATGGTGACTCTAGTATTATGACTGTAGATGAATATAAGGCAGTCATTTTAAATAAAAATAAACCCAGGAAAAATGACGAGCCTAGAAAATCCAAACACATGTCCACAATAATCCTGAACTCGAACGAAGATACCTATATGAGAGACCCGTTCTACTTCCAGGATGACGAGCTGCCCACTGAAATATCTGGCCCCAGCGGTCACATACCGCATATATCCAGTATTACTAATTCAAAGGCAACAATTTCCAATTCATATCCAATTGAGGTAGAAGAAAAATTGATATGCTTGGAGAGTGCAACTTTGGATTCTAAAGACAAATTAAACTCTAGAGTTTATGAACATGCACTACTAACTTATTTAGCTACCAATAAAATAGATGATGGAGCAGTTTCAAGCTCCGTACTTGATGAAAATGAGGCAACAAAACTTCTTTCTGAATGGAGAGAAAATAATATAGGTTTAGATGGAGACTTAATTGATGATGAAATGAATAATAATCAATCAGAACGAGGAAATGATATAGATAAGGATGATGCAGATGATCCACAATGTCAAATAGAACCACAATTCCTCGACGAAAATGAAGCTAATCTGGAAAATTTGGGGGTAGATGAGACACTCGTTAAGAATTTTGATTATGAATATTCATATTACACTGATGACGATAGCATAGAGGTTTAGAAATAACCATTTAATAATTCAGCATTTCATTGAAAGAACATAATTAACTATTATATTAAATATCCAATGATAAAGCAAACTATATAATACATCTAAGAACTAAATATCATTTATAATATGACATAAGAATGAATGGAACGTTCAAAAAAATAAGTGTCGAGTATGTCACAACAATAATATGGCTATTGTATTTTGATAAAGTTTGAAACCATGACTTGCTTTTATTTTTAACTTGAAAATCATAGAAACAAGAATAGTCTGGAACGTATGCCAATGAGTAAAATATCAATGCTATTTCATAAAGGGCATACTGATATATACAGTAAATCTTTACTGAAAATTGAAATGCTAGGTATGCCATTACCAACAATTTATTGTTGAATAGAGGGAACGTAATGTTCACAAGCAAGAATGATTGAATTAATAATAGCGGCAAAAAGTTATTATTTGAGTTTTTCAAAGCATCAATCAACTTATTGTTGCTACAATAAACGTCAAACATGTTAGACAAAAATATAGTGTATGAGCATGCAATATGGAAGAATATGACGAATTTCATTATCTTTTGGTGATCTTCACTCAATAAAGAATAATCGCTGGAAAGAAGGTAATAGTAACCAAAGTTTTGTATCACCATGAATGCTATTTCAATCACTATATTTGTGTAGTAGTTAGTGCTAAATCTAATAATGAACAAGATATTGAGCAAATTGGATAAAACATCCATCCAGTAGTCATCTGCAAAAATGAAATCAAAATGGTTCTGAATATACATTTGTCTAACTTGAGAAGCCTGTATTATTGAAAATAATATCAATACGAATCCACATGTTATTGTTGGATTTTGGATAATTTTAGAAAAATAAAGGTCAATAATTTTGACATAAGGATTGTATGTTATCAGTGACAATGCCATTTCCTAGTGATAACTGAATAGGAAACAATTTTGAGGTTAAATTGTATTAATTAGTACCCTCCAAATTTTGTTTATGGATAACTTTTTATTTTCTAATTATTCGTTTGGGTACTTATAATGTGTTAGTAGCCTTCTAAGCCCAGTTTGTGTCAGTCAGCTTGAAAATTTCCCTCAAATACCCTATTAATAGAAGTATATGTGATATTCTGATATTTGTGGCCAATCAAATCTAGCGCTCTTTTTGCCTCGCAGTTCGTGAGGATCTATAAAAATATTTTAAGCCTCCTCTTATTGTCCAAAAAAAGGGACGTCAATTCAGGGAATAAAACTAAAGAGAAAATTCACTTTGAGGCCAACATCAGTAATTTATGTATAAAACTAGATTGGCTCAACCTACTATTATATATCTTGAACGTGGGTAATCAATTAATTAGTTCTACTGACGCAAAATATGCACGTCGCATTTGTGCATATTCTAAAAATTTAGAATCATCTGGTTTTGACATCACATTACAGCTAACCTTCATGAGAGGGGACTAACATAGTGCATATAATATTTCAGAAACTCTAACTTAAAAAAAAACTCTTATTAACTAGTATAAGGAATAGTCAATGCCTATAGGAAAGGTATGTGAACTTGAACGTGAATGCTTGCAATAACTTCATAATAAGGTTTGAACTACCACGTTGAGAGTCACTTTCGAAACGTTTTCTACAATTTCCGAAAATCTATTTCCGGTGAATATTGAGAGTTTTGATGCAGAAATTAAATTTCGGTACACGCAATTGAGATTTGTACTGTTTTGTGTTAGAGGTATTTTACTATTATACGAAGTTGTCATCCACATACATTATTTGAATCGTGATTAAATTCACGTGCGGCTATTAGCTTTTTTGGAGATGGAGAGAGAGATAGAGAAAGACCCGGAAATCACAAAAATGAATTAGGTGAGGGCTACGGCGGAGAGGAATGATAGGATGACTAGAATCGGTCACATCCCGGAATTCTATTATAGGTGTTTTATAGACCCCATCATTGACTTAAGTTGAAAGCAAACTTTAGTAACAAAGATTTTTAAATTAATGCAACGGCAATGGATATTTTCCAGTACGCAAGGTAATACACTGGGACAACATTAAAAGAAAATTGAAGCAAAACTGCTCCTTACACGTGAATGTCAAGCCTCTGTTATAATCCGCGAACAATTTTTAAAAGTTCCAATATTCTACGTAGCAATTATGAATTAATGAGCTTTATCTAGTAATTATGAAATCTTTAAACAATATAGCATTGCTCGGCACTTGTTCCACCTGTGATTAATAAGCACCTGTTATGGAATATTCTGTTATTTCCCCAATGGAAAATGGTACACAAAACTTATTATAAACTATTATAAGCAGGAAGTCGTGTACCATACCAGAAATGTTGCCTCCTCAGCAACCTTTCAAAATCTTCACTACTTTTTCAACACTTTTCTTCGTTAGTTAATAAATCAATTGATCAATTATAACAATGTCTCAAGTTTACTTCGATGTCAGTGCTGATGGTGCCAAGTTAGGTAGAATTACCTTCAAATTATACGACGATGTCGTTCCAAAGACCTCTGAAAATTTCAAGGCCTTATGTACTGGTGAAAAGGGTTTTGGTTACGCTGGCTCTGCTTTCCACAGAGTTATTCCTCAATTCATGTTACAAGGTGGTGATTTCACCAGAGGTAACGGTACCGGTGGTAAGTCTATTTGGGGTGAAAAGTTCAACGATGAAAACTTCGAAAAGAGACACACCAAGCCAGGTTTATTATCCATGGCTAACGCTGGTCCAAACACCAATGGTTCTCAATTCTTCATCACTACTGTTCCATGCCCATGGTTAGATGGTAAGCACGTTGTTTTCGGTGAAGTTACCGAAGGTTTCGACATTGTCAAGAAGATCGAATCTTACGGTTCTAACTCTGGTGCTACTAAGGCTAGAGTTGTTATCGAAAGCAGTGGTGCTTTATAAATAATCTGAATATAGAATGCTATTTCAGATCACTATTTCGTATTAAGTAGTTAGGATATATATGTATAATTTGATTACATGTGTATTTTCCCTATAAACCAATTGTATTATTATTATTGATATTTATAACGAATTTCTAACGCTTTGATATAAAGTATAAATCATTGTAAGTTTATTATTTGTTACAAAAAGATTTGATCTTGATTGAATCTATGGAATTTTATAATCTAGCTCTAATAATTTCATCATAACCACTAGATGATACCCCTGGCTTACTCTCTCTACCAATGTACTTGACAGTGCCATTGTTATCTACTATAAGTGCAAATCTAGCAGTTCTGACACCCATACCGTTAGCAGATGCATCTACAGAGAGCCCATTCTTTTGAGAGAATGAAGCATTACCATCACTAGCAAAATGAAGTTTCACTGAGGAGCCTTTAACATCCACATTTAATTCTTTAACAAGTAACTTACCCCAAGAATTCAATACAAATGCATCATTGGCGCTGATAATTAAGACTCTATTGATCTTTTGTTCCTGTTTTAGAGCCTTCAAATTAGCTAATATTGGGGGAATATGGTTCTCAGTACAAGTAGGCGTAAATGCACCTGGTACTGAAACAATCAAAGTATAACCCTCGCTTTCTTTAATAAACTTATCCACGTTAAGCTTAATTGGTCTACTACAAACCAAAGGATCGTAGATCGCCGAGCCGTAATCAATTGGAATGAATGAAAACTCAACACCTTCTGGAAATTTATCTCCAACTTGCAAAACCATAATCTATAATATTTGTTTCAAATTAAGCACTTCTAATACGTAATACTATACTGTTATTTTGTATAATTGGCAAACTTAGATGATGTTGCACCTATTTCCAATGAAAAATACCTATCTTACACATTCTGACGCAGTGAATCACGTGATATATTATCTTGTCGAAAGATTACTAATGAAAAGATATTCCATTTGCAAACCTAATTAGGAAATACTGTAAACAAAAGTAATTAGGCCGTAAAAGTTATCCTTCAAGTTCTTTTTAGAGTGTGAATAAAATTCTTCATCTAAAGTTAGGTCATACTTATTAAGAAGAAAGTAGTTTATAATTTACTAAAGATTTGAACCGCTTATTGGTTAGTTTGTGCTATAAACTTAGAATTATTGTTCCAGTTGCAGCATAGTATACTTGTGAACGATGTCTCAGGCACTCTTAGATTCACCACAACAGGGAAGTTCCCCCATAAAGGATACAAGACCTAATGATTTCAAATTAGATTCATTAAAACCTAGCAGCGCTAATAAAAAACTACAACAATCCCATGATAACGACGCCGATGGCGGGAGTGGATCGCCACAAAAGAGATTATATTTGCATAGTATGAGTCCCAACGTTACGAGAAAAACGATTTATTTGAATCACAACTCATCACTGAATGAAGGTAAGAGTAAATTCCCTACATTAAGGGCACCAATTCCTAATCCAAGGTCGAAATCGACCATCATGATGCCTAGTTCTGCACCTCATAGCCCCAAGCATAAGCTTAGAAGAGCAAATTCCTTGATCAGCCTGGGAGGCTCTTCAAATTCTTCTGATATACAACAACAGTCTTCTACAACATCGTCTGACAGATTCATTCCTTCTCGCCATAACTCTACCACTGGGAAATTGGAATCGAATATAGTAGACCCGCATCCAAATTCCTCACCACAAACCCATATTAAGGCACAAACATCGAAAATTTACCAGCATCATGTTGCAGAAGCCTGTGGTTTAAAAATGCATTCTAGAATTTTACAATTTCAACCATTGCCACCTGAAAGAAAGAGACCATTTAGTTTATTTAACCAAACTGCGTCAGTTAATAAGAAGCCAAATATGGACAAAAGTTTGACTCCTGCAGTTGCAGCTGCAAGAGCAAAGAAAATACCTACTGCACCAGATAGAGTTTTAGATGCACCTGGGCTTATCGATGACTTTTATTTAAATTTATTGGCTTGGTCCCTGTCTAATTTATTAGCAATTGGCTTAGAAGATGCAGCATATGTTTGGAATGCTTCCACAGGATCAGTGGGACTTCTTTGCGAATTACCAAATAAAACAGCCGTTACATCATTGAAATGGTCTGATGATGGTTCATACATATCAATTGGTAAGGACGACGGCTTTATCGAAATATGGGACATCGAGAAGAATACCAAACTAAGAACATTAAATTGTGATAATCATCAAACAAGAATAGCCTCACAAAGTTGGTACCAACACATTTTAACGAGTGGCTCCAGACTAGGAAACATGTACTTCTCAGATGTTCGTGTTTCGTCCCATGTTATCAACAAGATTGAAAACACACATACAGCAGAAATATGCGGTATTGAATACAAAGCTAATGGACAGCAATTTGCCAGTGGAGGAAACGACAATTTAGTTTGTATTTGGGACGTCAGACAATGCCACACAAATAACATTAATACGAATAAAAACACTACAAATGCATTATTTACAAAGACCAACCACAGAGCTGCAGTTAAGGCCCTAAGTTGGTGTCCATATCAGCAGTCATTATTAGCAACTGGTGGTGGTTCTAGTGACAAGAATATACATTTTTGGAACACATCCACTGGTGCTAGGGTAAACACAATTGAGACAGGTTCCCAAATTAGTTCTCTTAATTGGGGATATTCTTCAGGAACTGGAATGGAAATCGTTGCCACACATGGGTTTCCAACAAATAATATCTCTCTTTTTAATTATCCTACATTGCAGAAGACAGGGGAAATTTTAAGTGCACATGATTCCAGGATATTAAATGGATGTTTAAGTCCTGACAAATTAACCTTAGCTACTGTTGCAGGAGATGAGAATTTGAAGTTTTGGTCACTCTTTGACCTCTACAAACAGCATGGAAGAGATGGTGAAAGAATTGGTGATGTAGATAACCAAGACGATTTAAGACATAATCCAAAGAGCATTAAAAAGATGATGAGCTTTAGATGAGCATTATATAGACTGTATAACGCATTATTATCTTCAAAAAAAAATATTCTAATGAAAATATCATGAATAAGATGCACGAACTATATAAATAACCATTATCATCCAACCTATTGATAATTCGAGCCGGCATTAACATTCTTTTAGAATGAGTGATATTACTAGAAGTAGTTATTGAAACACTTACCCCAATTAACTCAAAGTCAGAACAAACCTATCCATGTAAAACGGCCTGCGAATGCTGACTACTTTAGTAATCGTCATAAGCTGGCTTAACTCTTCGCAACTAAAAATAAGCGTGTCGTGCGCATACAATTTCAAACTGACCTCACTCAATTACAGCAAAGAGGGACAACAAAACTTAGAAGGGGCCCTAAAGTAGCTAAGCAATCGGTAAGACATTTATAAATAATTAAATTAGCTTCAGTGGTATTTTTTTTTTCAAATCAACTTGATAATATTACCAGATAAAGATTATGTCATCAGACGGCGAATTTACAAGAACCCAAATCTTTGGTACGGTATTTGAAATAACCAACAGATACACGGAGCTTAATCCAGTGGGTATGGGTGCCTTTGGGCTTGTGTGTTCTGCAGTTGATAAATTGACTGGACAGAATGTCGCCGTAAAGAAAATTATGAAACCATTCCTGACACCGGTATTGGCGAAGAGAACATATAGAGAGTTAAAATTATTGAAGCATTTAAGACACGAGAATTTAATTACATTACTTGATATATTTTTATCGCCATTAGAAGACATTTATTTTGTTACAGAATTACAAGGTACAGATCTACATAGATTGTTGACATCTCGTCCGTTAGAGAAACAGTTTATTCAATATTTCACATATCAAATATTAAGAGGATTAAAATATGTCCACTCAGCAGGTGTTATCCATAGAGACTTGAAACCTTCAAATATCCTTATTAATGAGAACTGTGATTTGAAGATTTGTGACTTTGGCTTGGCCAGAATTCAAGATCCTCAAATGACAGGGTATGTTTCCACCAGATACTATAGGGCACCAGAAATTATGTTAACATGGCAGAAGTATGACACTGAAGTAGATTTATGGTCTGTTGGTTGTATATTGGCGGAGATGATTGAAGGTAAGCCATTATTCCCAGGAAAAGACCATGTCCATCAATTCTCCATAATTACAGAATTATTAGGTTCTCCACCCCCAGATGTCATTGACACTATTTGTTCAGAGAATACTCTTCGTTTCGTTCAATCTCTACCACACAGAGATCCTATTCCATTCAGTGAAAGATTTGCGCAATGTACTCATGTGGAGGAAGAGGCTATTGACTTATTAGCAAAGATGCTTGTATTTGATCCAAAGAAGAGAATTAGTGCTGCTGAGGCGTTGCAACATCCGTACATGGAACCATATTATGATCCAACAGATGAACCAATCTGTGAATCTAAATTTGACTGGAGTTTCAATGATGCCGAGTTACCGGTTGATACTTGGAGAGTCATGATGTATAGTGAAATATTGGACTTTCATCAAATTAATAATGGTGCTTTCAGCGGCCAATCTCAAGAAGATCAATTGGCACAAATCCAACAACAAGGCATTCATGCACCAATTTCCAACCAAGAACAACCTCAACAACAAGAGCAAAAGGTTGAGTAAACATGCAACTGTTAATTTTAGATATTAGTATAATACATAAAGTGTAATAATTGATATCATTTGCGTAGATCTAAATAATTTTAGTGGGATATTGATTTTGTGTGTTTATCTGGAATCTCATAAATACGAACAGCATAGAAAGATAAAGAAAAGTGTATAAAAGAGTATAATTATGACACATAATGTTCGACACAATCCCGATATATACCGATCTGATAGTGCTGATCTACTGAAGAAGATTAACCAAAATTTAGTTATATCTTTGTCATACATCAATCAAAACTCCCCCGAAAGCACTGAATGTTTGATTAGCTTTCATAATATTCTGGATAAAAAATTAAATATCAATCCAGAAAAGAATATAAATGACAATAATGAAACTGACTCTTCTTGGTACTCTAAGTTTTTTGGTGGGTCATCTGCAGAGCAGCCATTAATTAACCAAGAATCTGTAAACGAACTCGATCTATACTTGGGATACGTTCAGTTATTCGGATATGTTGTTCTAAATTATCAATTCGACATCGAAGAGTCTTCTAGTTTACTTGAAAGCTCAAAAAATCCTTGGTGGTTTAATAAAGACTATATTAACAATTATCATGACTTTCCTAATGAGTTATCGGATGAATTGAAAGAGTCAAAATTATACAACATACCTTTCATAAAAAATAAATTAAAATCACCCATTGTAATTGGAGGTAAATTGGGTGGAATTTCAGATTTAGTAGTGGAAAGTAAGGTTACTGATAAAACAATTGAGCCAGAACATAGATATTTACTAAATGATCTTTTATACACATTTAATTCGCTTGAATATAATACACTTGATCACGACTCAAATGAAAAAATTCCAACTAAAGAT
>JAKVQU010000112.1:0-37188 GCA_030462985.1 Schwanniomyces sp. yHRVM31
GAAGTATAAATAGAGCTACATTTCATAGATAATTAGTATAGTTAGTTGAGCGAATCACAATACTATTGTGCCCGTAATTTAATATAATATACTATATTAAATACCAGATCTCTAAAACAATGTTATATTGATATGTAAATATATGATAACAAGGAAAAACTTATTCCTTTTATAAGAAGTAAGGATTTGCAACATATGCGAATATATGCGAATATATAGTGTGTGATCTAGGGCACGTGAATAAGTTATTAGGATGATATCCTAGCATTCTACCATAATACTTTATTCATATTATTAGTCGTCTCAAATTGTTATTCCAGCCTAGGATACGATATCGAGGGTTAACATATGACTTGTAAGACATCGTGCGGTGTTGTATTGTTGGTGTTCCAGCTTGGGATACGATATCCGGGGATAACCCATGACATTTAAAAACGACATCATGTGATGAAATGTATTTTACTTCATCCCACCAATATCACGTGAACACAGCTATAATGATGCAAATGATGAAGCTCTAATAAAGGACAAGAGAATAATTTATGAAGCCATCGAGGATACATGATGCCTACGGCGTTACAAAGATGAACTGACCAATGGAATAGCTAACCTATGACTAGTTCATCTCCAAGTGGCTTAGTTGAAAAAATGAATTAAATTTTATTTATCTTAGAGGTAGCTAGTATAGTTAGTTGAGAGAATTACAATACGACTGTGCTGTAATTTAATATAAAATATTGCTCCTATTATTATATATCTATAGATCAATATGTATTTAAAGAATCTTTATAAATTTTTTTTTTTTTGAAAATTTCTACTCAAATATAAAAATTTACATATATAAACATATGGTTGAAATAACTTCCGAATAAGTTATGTCGGAAGACACATTGTAATATACTTTAAGTAGATATCTTTCCTGTAACAGCTCAAATAGAAAACTTTAAGTTTACTCAATAATTTATTTATAAAACTACATCTTGGAAAGTCGAGTATCAATACTTTAACTTATAGCTCGGCTTTTTTGCCATGAAAACTTGAATGTCTTATCCTGCTATTTGAGACTGAAATAATTTTTATTTTACTTGATTCATGCAGGATATTAAAAGGCATTAAATATCCACCAATTTATATCAAGGAATTAGAGATTAGAGATTAATATATAGTTACTCAAATAATAAGACTGTTATTTATATTTATTATGTTCTACTTTATTAATCTAAAAAGAATTAATGCTCTTATCATTATTAATGTAATTTTTCTCGTGATAGACAAACGGATTATTGTTCCTGAAATAATTACATAATATATTACTCATCTATGTTATTCTTAAATCGCCATGTATTACTTAGTTTTTAATTTAATTAATATAATTACTCCTTGAAACATTAATAGGAGGGAATCTATTTACTGATTTATATCTCTTACAACTTACGAAAGGATATTTTCTTCTATTTTAAGAACAGTTGATAATAATAGCGCGTTAATATTCTAGAGATAGATTACTTATCATTAATATTCGTGACTATAATATTTTAAATAGAAAGAGGCTACACATATTATCAAGCTTGGTACTATCTAAAGAACCATACACTTGCTAATAGTTTTAAAAAAATTCGTATCAGTCAGATTCTAATTGTATTCAAAATTCTTCGGTTATCTAAAAGGGCGAAGTTGGATTCAGATAACATGGATTCAACATATGGCGATGATTCTCAGAAACTCTTGGATATTCTTGAAAATCCAGAGCTCTATGAGAAACACTACAAATCAATTCGTCAAGATATTATAAATCATATAAAACACCAGGATATAACTATACGTAGAGCTACAGACGAGTTAAAAACATCAAAGGGAGCAAATAAAGCCTTTAAACAAGCTCTAAGTGAAATAGGTACAGTTGTTATTTCTGTTGCGATGGGTGATTTATCAAAAAAGGTCGAAATACATACAGTGGAATCAGATCCAGAAATTTTAAAGGTTAAGATCACGATTAATACCATGATGGATCAGTTACAAGCCTTTGCTAATGAAGTTACAAAAGTGGCCACTGAAGTGGCAAATGGTGAATTAGGTGGCCAAGCAAAAAACGAAGGTTCTGTAGGAATCTGGAGATCTTTAACTGATAACGTTAATATTATGGCTCTAAATTTAACTAATCAAGTTAGAGAGATAGCAGATGTTACTCGTGCAGTTGCAAGAGGCGATTTATCAAGAAAGATCAACGTTCACGCGCAGGGTGAAATTTTGCAATTACAAATGACTATAAATACAATGGTAGACCAGTTAAGGAAATTTGCTTTTGAAGTTTCCAAAGTAGCAAGAGATGTTGGTGTTTTAGGTATATTAGGTGGCCAAGCTCTTATTGAAAACGTTGAAGGTATATGGAAAGAGTTAACAGACAATGTGAATGCAATGGCTTTGAATTTAACAACACAAGTGAGAAATATTGCAAATGTGACGACAGCTGTCGCAAAGGGTGATCTATCAAAAAAAGTCACTGCAGATTGTAAAGGTGAAATTCTTGATTTAAAGTTAACTATCAATCAAATGGTGGATAGATTGCAAAACTTTGCATTGGAAGTGACTACTTTATCTCGTGAAGTTGGAACGTTAGGTATCCTAGGTGGTCAAGCAAATGTTCAAGATGTTGAAGGTGCCTGGAAAGCGGTTACTGAAAACGTTAATTTAATGGCCACCAATTTAACTAATCAAGTCAGATCTATTGCAACAGTTACAACTGCTGTTGCTCATGGTGACTTGTCACAAAAGATTGATGTGCATGCTCAAGGTGAAATTTTACAATTAAAAAATACTATTAATAAGATGGTGGATTCTTTACAATTGTTTGCCTCAGAAGTATCCAAGGTTGCCAGAGATGTCGGTATTAATGGTAAATTAGGTATTCAAGCTCAAGTTAGTGACGTTGATGGGTTATGGAAAGAAATTACTTCTAATGTAAATACCATGGCTTCTAATTTGACGTCTCAAGTTAGAGCTTTTGCGCAGATTACCGAAGCTGCAACTGATGGTGACTTTACCAGATTTATAACAGTCGAGGCATCAGGTGAAATGGATGCATTAAAAACTAAGATTAATCAAATGGTGTTTAATTTAAGAGAATCTATTCAAAGAAATACTGCAGCCAGAGAGGCTGCTGAATTAGCAAATAGTGCAAAATCTGAATTCTTAGCTAATATGTCTCATGAGATTAGAACACCATTAAACGGTATCATTGGTATGACCCAGTTATCTCTTGACACTGAATTAACTCAATATCAAAGAGAAATGCTTTCAATTGTTCACAATTTGGCTAATTCATTATTGACAATCATTGACGATATTCTAGATATTTCCAAGATTGAAGCTAATAGAATGACAGTAGAACAGATTGATTTTTCTTTACGAGGCACGGTCTTTGGTGCATTAAAAACTTTGGCTGTCAAGGCAATTGAAAAAAACTTAGATTTAACATATCAATGTGATTCGTCCTTTCCTGATAATTTAATCGGTGACTCTTTCAGGCTTAGACAAGTTATTTTAAACTTAGCAGGTAATGCAATCAAATTTACGGAAAAAGGTAAGGTTAGTGTCAGTGTGAAAAAGTCCTCTCAAATTGTTGAAGGCACACATAAGCTCTTATTAGAATTTTGTGTTAGTGATACAGGAATTGGTATTGAAAAAGACAAGCTTGGAATGATATTTGATACTTTTTGTCAAGCTGATGGTTCTACTACTAGAAAATTTGGAGGTACTGGTTTAGGGTTGTCAATTTCAAAGCAGTTGATCCATTTGATGGGCGGTGAGATTTGGGTCACATCTGATTATGGTAGTGGATCTAATTTTTACTTCACCGTTAGTGTAGCTCCATCCAGTATTAGATACACCAGACAGACTGAACAGTTATTGCCTTTTAACTCACACTCCGTTCTTTTTGTATCTAATTCACATGCTAAGAAATCGTTAGAAAATATAAGTAACGAAATTTCTGAGTTGGGGTTAGTTCCTAGCATTGTCAATGATGTAGCTGATGCAAATTTGGAAGAACCTGTTAAATATGATATTATAATGATTGATTCTTTAGAAATCGCCAAAAGCTTGAGATTATTACCAGAAGTGAAGTATATTCCTTTAGTTTTATTGCATCCATCTATACCTGAATTAAACATGAGAGATTGTATTGATTTAGGCATTTCTTCATATGGTAATACACCTTGCTCAATTACTGACTTAGCGAGTGCGATAATTCCTGCTTTAGAATCTAGATCTATTTCTCAAAATTCAAATGAATCAGTTAGTTACAACGTTTTGTTAGCTGAAGATAACTTAGTAAATCAAAAATTAGCTGTTAGAATCTTAGAGAAGCAAGGCCACATGGTTGAAGTAGTTGAAAATGGTCTACAAGCATTTGAAGCTATTCAGAAAAACAAATATGATGTTGTCTTAATGGATGTTCAAATGCCAGTGATGGGAGGGTTTGAAGCTACGGAGAAGATTCGACAATGGGAGAAAAGATCAAATCCTATTGACTCATTGAGTTTTAGAACTCCTATTATTGCCTTAACTGCACATGCAATGATTGGTGATAGAGAAAAGTCGTTAGCTAAAGGCATGGATGATTACATTTCCAAACCATTGAAACCAAAGTTATTAATTCAAACAATTACAAAATGTATTCATAATATTAAGCAATTAAAAGAATTGTCGAAAAACAACAATAGAACCTCAAACTTTGCTAAGAATTTAAAATTAGGTAGCCTTAACAACAACGAACAAGCCAATAAGATACCCAACATAGGAATTGAGTACTTTGGAGACGATAATAGCAAGATAATTGGCAATTCTATGAGCCCAAGTCTGGAATCTTATGGGACTATTAATGATTCTCCTAAAATAAGAAAAGCGTACTCAAATGATATAATTCGACCAGGGCAATTGACAATGGACAATAGGTCAGCTACAGAAAGTGAATTGGAATTACATAAAATTGAAGCTTCTTTTGAAGACTTAGAGAGTTAGAATTTACTTTAAACTAACGTAGTCGTCAAGCAATTACCAGTTTTGAATTTATATACAGAAAATATTACTATTGTATACTTAATATTTGATTATGTAAATTAGTTTACTTTTAATATCCTATTCAATTTAAGTCACCAAATCGTCTCTTCCCACTTAGCCAACTCTATTGATTGCTGAGATAAATCCTTTTGTACTTTCTTTCTCATATAAAAGATAGGACAATCATTATTAGAGCATAGGACCTCTTGATGCAATGAACCTTGACATCTTTGACACTCCGTCCACAATCTTGAGAACTTATTTTCCAAGTAATTCATCTGAGTCAAAGCATTTCCATATAATCTTGGCCCTTCTTTTATACAATTAGAACACAAAGCCCCTTTATCATCTTTTAGTGGCGTTTTACAATTTTTGCATAATTCTGCCTTTTTGGCAAATTTCATTAAACCACCTGTTTTAGGGGTGGACATTTTAATCGTTCTTGTATGAGCACCTGCAAGTAATTCTCTTGTTTTACCATCTCCTAAAATAGGCTGGAATATTCTTTCAAGAGGTTTAGAGAGCTGATTATCAAGATAATACTTGACATCAATCGGTAACGAATTTTCTAATACAAATAAGGGGTCTTCAGATTTATCATAATTTTTATCACTTGAAGAGTTTTTTATGATAACATATGCAACTCTATCACCCAACGTAGGAGCTGAACCTGCATCTCTTTTTCTCATTCTCTCAGCCAATTCAACATGCGCTTGCTTTGCAGAGTAATCTTGCTTTGAATATGCCTTCGTTATAACTAGTTGCGACAAGTCAATCCTATTTTGTAGTAAATCTGCAATTGTCTGTTTAACATATCTTTCTGCCTTCGGAACATCCCTATCTTCCAATATAAACTCTAGAACTTTTGTAATCATATTTTGAACCAAACGACAGTTATCCCTTCTGACAGTTTCAATACCCTTAGTATCCATTTTGTCAAACTTGTCTGGTCTAGTCCAATAAAGCCCAGCATATCTTTTTTTGTTAATTAATAAATAAGGGAAATAAACTTTTTCGAACTCAAGTTTAATAGGATCCTTAAATTTAGTAGATACAAAATTTGCAGCCTCTTCACCAAATTTCATACATGTTTCTAAATCCAGATATCCAAATTTTACCATCACAGAATCAGTATCACCATATATAACTTCCGCATCATAAGGATGCCCATTCTTTATTGAGTAATATTCTTGGACTTCCTGCTTAGTCTTTTCAATCATTTTTCTCCCAAACGCAGTAACAGAGGAAGATATAGCCAAACAAGGTAATTTTCCAATTGTAGCTCCTGTAAACCCATATACAGAATTTGCCGAAATCTTCAAAGCTAATTGCCTACCATTTAAAACATCTCTCTTAAAGGGATCTGTCTCTTTCTTTAAATCAGCCTTAGCCTTTTTTCTAGCAGTTAGAAGCTCATTTAAAATAGTAGGTAAAATACCCTTTCTTTTAGACTCTTTCACAAAGTAATCACCATTTGGTGTTTTTGTATAGTCCTCTTCTGTTAAATTGAATGCTTTAATCGTCTGCTGGTTTAGTAATGTCGTATAACATAAATTATGTGCCATCATGATCGAAGGATATAATGAACTAAAATCTAAAGTAGCTATTGGAACATCATAGTATCCTCTAACAGGCTCGATAACCGTAGCCCCTTCATATTCTTCATTTGAACCTTCACTTTTCATATTAGGAATAACAATTTCATCTTCTAAACATTTACGGAAAAGTTGAGAAATAACCTTAATCTGTTGTCCTCTTGATAATAAAAACGAAAAAGGGACACCAGTAACTCTAGCCATCTCAGTATAATTAACGAGACACATTAATTTCTCTAATAATCTCAATGGTAAATACGCATCTTTCAAACAATAAACAGCCAATCTTCTTCTTGTCTCTTTAGATCCGTTTTGTAAGTCAGTAATAATAGAGTGTTGCACATCTTCTTTCTGCTCTCCTAAAAAGTGTGCAGAAACAGAATTCAAGGTATAAGATCTTAATTTGTACTCTCTTTGAATAAATTGCAATAAATCCAATTGCATTCTTCCATCAATATTCACCACTTTATTTTCTCTTGTACCGTAAGCCCTCGAGCTAAAAATTGAATCTTTAGCCTCATTTTTTACAGAATGCAACCTACCAAAATACGCAAAGTTTCCAATTCCTAAAGCCTTAGATCTGTCAAGCAAGTAGGGGATATCAAAATTTGCAGTGTTATAACCGATAATAACATCAGGATCAACCTTTGTAACAAATTCTTTCCAATGCAATAGCATATCCTCTTCTCTTTCGTGCTCGAATATTTGAGATCCAATAATTGGGGCACATGTATTAACAGTGAATACATTTCTTACAAAAGGCTTTGATTCACCAGATTTCAGTACAACATTTGCAATTTGAATAACAGGATCATGTTCTGCTTCTGGGAATATACCTTTTCTACCCGCACATTCAATATCAAAAGATAAAATACGCAACGGTGCAATTTTTAGCCATTCACCTTCAGAAGCATGACAAATTAAATCTCTATAATCTATGGAACATTCAATCTGACACGTCGATACTTTTATGCTGGGACTAACAATTTTATATTTGCCTTTTGGTAATGTGATCCACGACATACCAGTAATCTTACAATCAACCATCAACCTCAAAAGATATGTGATATTATCATATGTCATGTTTTCTGGTGGAAATAAGTTCTCAAATCGTATATCACCCCTTTCAAAAGCTGTTCTTAATTTAGTAATGTTTCTAGAATTATCACAAATAATCTTCAAAAATGGTGTTTTGTTATTATTATTATAACCCCAAATGGATTCCTTTAGTTTTAATTGCACATCATGAACCCCTTCATAATTAGATTTTAAAAAATTCGTGAATGCAACTAAATGCTGATCTTTGAAAAATCCTCTAGGGATAGGCACATAAAAATAATGCATAAATCCTAATACATTACATAACACAGAATAACCTTCTTCTGTAATACCAAAGAATCTTGCTGTAGTATTATCACCTGTTGTCGTCTCCTCCGCGTCCAACTGTTGAAAGGTCAAATCCCATTCTTTCGGATTAAAATCATTTGGTAGTGCTGGACGATCCCACGTTTGATCTTCTTCATTTCCAAACTTATTGGCAACTTGTGTCATATCTAACAATTCTCTTTCAAACTCAGATGGCTCTTCTGTTCCGTTGGGCCTCTTGACCTTCTTGAGAACTTCCAATTGAGAGTCTGAAAGTTGCACCTGAGAAGAAACCATTTGAGATGCAACAGGAAGCGAATGCGCCTGATCCTGCGAGTACTCTGCAAACTGTCTCTTGGATTGTGACATTACAAGATGATGTCTGTCTGGTACCATAATACCTATTAATTAAAAATACGTAAGACGCGCATCTCACTGATCGGTTAATATCACATAATCAATTACATAAGCATTTTTTTGTAGCAATCAACGCTCCTACATGCAGTTATATTCGTAGCGGATTACCTAAATTAGAGAATTGGATTCCTTATCACCGAATTTAATTTAACGATAAGGCATGCAGAATATTATCACTTTTTTATTCATAGTGTGTTATTGTAAAATTGTATAGTAAAATAGTACAAGAGAACTATAGTGCTAATTCTCAGATAGTTAGCAAGGTATAAAAAATCTCCCGGGGGTGAGTCGAACACCCGATCTCAAGATTACTCTGAGATAACTCATTACAGTCTCGCGCCTTAGCCAGCTTGGCCACCGAGAGTTTTTTTGCGAACAACTTTAAATGAAATTACTGGAAATCATGAATGACATCTTCAAAAAAAGCCGTAAGACCTGTATAATAAAGATAAGAATATATTTGAAATTGTTAAGCTTATCTTTAGATCTAGATAAGCATGATTGACAGATGCCAATCACAGCCAATCAAAATTAGAAAATGGCTATTGTTTGATAGCCATTTTTTTAATAGCCATTTTGGATACATTCTATTTAATACATAGAATCAGCAGTGTACTTTATTTGAAATGTTGCTCTTTAAAAGCTTAATATTTCTTAGCAATAATGAAAACAATCAAATCAAATACTATAAATATAGCAACTTCAAATGGTGGTTTATCAGCGATGAAGTCCAGAACTGAAAATCATATACATTCAGTTTTGTCAAACAGATCAGAAGTCCGCATTGTACAACATAAGACAAATGATGCAACGCAACTCTTAGAAGAGATAGGATATAAACAAGAGTTGAATAGACATTATTCTGTTTCACAGGCATTTGGTGAGTTTTAATTTGAGATTAGAATTTAAATACAATCACTAACATTTACAGGTATTGCTTTTAGTATCATGGGCTTGCTTCCAAGTATAGCGCTGACACTATCCATTGGATTGGAATCGGGACCAGCAGGTTTGGTCTGGGGTTGGTTCCTTGCAGGCATCTTTATATTATGTACAGGGACTTCAATGACTTTTTTAGGGACATCACTTCCAACTTCTGGAGGTTTATACTACTGGACTAATTATTATTGTCCTGATGCATTCAGAGTTCCTCTAAGTTTCTTAGTTGGTTGCTCAAATTCAGTTGCACTTTGTGGGGGATTGTGTTCCATCTCTTATGGCTTTGCATCTGAAGTATTATCGGCAGTATACATTAGTTATGATGGGGATTTCAATATAACCAGCGGAAAAGAGTATGGTGTATTCATCGGTTGTGTGGTATCTTGTTGCTTAATATGCTGTTTGACAACCAAACACTCAGCTACCTTGCAGACTGTTTCTATGGTAGTTAATAGCTTTTTAATTATTTTATTTATTATTGCCGTGCCCATTGGAGCTTCTAAAAATTTTGAATTCAACGATGCTCATTACATTTTTGCAAAATTCGATAATTATAGAACGTGGTCTCAAGGATGGTCATTTATGCTTTCCTGGATGCCAGCTATTTGGACTATTGGGGCATTTGATTCAGTAATCCATCTTACTGAAGAATTGAAAGACCCTTCAAGAGGAATACCTGTTGGAATTATTGGGAGTATTAGTGTATGTTGGATAGTTGGCTGGGTTATTTGCATAGTTTGCTGTGCTTGTATTAAAGATGGCAACGTTGAAGCAGTAATCTCTACAAGCTCAGGAATGCCCATTGCTCAAATTATTCAGGATTGTTTGGGTAAAAAGTGGGCTGTTGCATTCATGCTGCTTATCGCAGTTGGCCAATACTTAATGTGTTGTTCTATTTTAACTGCCCTTTCAAGACAAGTATGGGCTTTTGCCAGAGATAATGGATTACCAGTAGTATACAATTTCGTTAAAGTTGTGAACCCAAATATTAAAGTTCCTCTTCGTGCTACTGGATTTGCAACCATTTTAGGAATTATAATGGGCCTCTTAATTTTAATAGATGCAACAGCTGCCAATGCCCTTTTCTCGCTAGCAGTTGCTGGTAACCTTTTAGCTTGGGGATTACCTGTATTTTTGGTATTATTACCTTTCGGAAAATCAAGGTTTGTACCTGGCCATTTCTATTTTGGGAAAGTCTTTTCTACTATCATTAATATCACGACTGTATTCTGGGTTGTATTTGTCATAATTTTATCCATGTTCCCAGATTCCCGTTCAGTAGATAAGTCTACTATGAATTATACATGTGTCATCAATGTTGGAATTTGGATATTAGCTACAATCTACTATTTCTTTCACGGCTATAAAGTATATTCCGGACCTGTGTCTAACCTTGATCATGATGCTTATTCGGACCATTCTGATATTATCAATATCGAAGAGCAATTAGAAAAGAAAGTATAGCATATATATTAGAAATAAGGAAATATTATTCTTCAATCGTAATTATTAAACCTAATCTAAACTGACAATGAGCGTAAGTCACTAGCAATTTTATCTTTAAGTATATAATAAGCTCTCAGCATCTCTGAATTTTGATGTAAATACTGTCTAGTTCTAATTAAATCATGAATCAAATTGGTATATCTTTTTGCCTTCAACTGAAGAGTACGAAAACTAGAGCTTAGTAATGATTCTGACGAATCATTGAACAAATCATCACTTTCATCACCATTTCTCTGAGAAGAATTAAAGTTAAATATGCTGGAAAAGTGTGACTCCATAGAAATGTTAAAGGATTTCTCTTGTGGGATAGAGTTAATGCCATTTGCTTTGAAGTCTGTTGACAATTCATTGATCCAATAGTTTTTCTCTTCCACTGAATTAACTGTATCAATCATATTAATATATACAGCAATATCTATAAAGATCTTAATATCCTCATTATTATTCTTATAGTACAGAATGACCTCTTGAAGCAAATACTCGATGAAGCTTAACCTATCGACTTCAACTAACTTGCAAATAGATTGATAGGAGTGCTTGCTTTCCCTGACCAATTCAAGAATTCTTTGTTTGATTAAATCATTCAAACTTAAATCAGAATCAACAAGTTTCAGAGACATATTATTCTCAACGTCAATATGATTTATTCCTACTTTTTTAGAAATTTTTTCTATCACGTCTAATATAGACAGTGAGCTTTTCCAATCGGGAATCTTTTTCAATGTCTCTATTATGGCAATTCCCTTGGAATTTAAGATGATTTTAAATATAAGATTACTTTCATCGTTTAAGTCTTGGCTTTTATCATTATTTAAATTAGAATTAATGAGATCACAAAGCACCTTAATATATATCGATTCTAAATCTTTTTCAAAAACATCAATTTTTTGTAACAACCAATTAATTAAACTCATCATACAAGGAGCTAAAAGAGGCTGGGTTAAATAATCAATACCATTATTTAATATTTTCCTATCAATTTTTTGACAATTTGTGGCAATGATAGCTTGTTGATATATGATGGATACCATCTTATAAGCCTGTTTTACATTAACCGATTTAATTAAATCATCAGATAAGCCATCAGTATTTTCATCAAATAACGCGTTAATCCAATCATTAATTAAATCACTATAATTAACAATAATAGTTTTTTCGTCTTCTGAAATCTCTTTAGGGTGATTATTAGTAAAATTATCACATAACCGGTAATAGAAGTTATTTATATAATCAATCGAGTAAGAAAACTTGATTAGAAATTTAGAATAATCAATATTGTAAATTTCGATGATTGATAAGATTCCCAATAACATTATTCCAAAATAGGAATATAAATCTTGTAGATTATCAGCGTCATCAGCATCGAAACTTTCAGAATCCAAGTATTGCATTAACTTGCTAAGTAAAAAATGGGGTCCAGACTCTACACTAAAAGATAGATAATACAAGACATCCAAATTATGTAATAGAGCAAGAATTAGACGGCTCAACTTTTCATTTTGTTTTTCCGCTATGAAATCATTAATTGTAGACAATATTATACTGTGAAGAATCTCTTGTGACTTTCTCAGAAATTCCAACACTCGTGGAAGGGAATCCATAAACTCTAGTAATCCAGACTCTTCCAAGGAAGTAAATTCTGAGTTTATATCCACAAGTTTTTCCTTAAATTGCACTTCAATATCAGTTGTAATCTTATATTGATTAACTTCATGAATTAAGCCTTGCTGATTAATATTTTCTGTAGGAAAAAAAGTAAAATACGACTGTATCGGAATTAATTCATTACAAATACAGTTTTTTATTAAGAGCTTTCGAATATCAAAACTTCTTGTTCCCATATTAACTTGAGATAATATTTTCGTTACTTTTTCATCTAGTAACCCGAATGATTTTAATATCGAGCTCTCAAAATTATTATTGAACTTTGATTCCAAAACAATATGGGGAAATTTAGACAAGATATAATTCTTATAATTAAAGAGAATATATTGAGGCTCTTTCAACAGAATTGACGAAGCAAAACCATATAATAATGATGTTAAAAAGCTAGGTACCACATTATTAGTAACCGTATTATTCTGAGGATAAAATGCTTTAACGAATTTATCTAATAATTTATTGTCATGCACCTTCCAATTCTGAATTTTATCATGTATCCATATTTGTTTCTTTAATTCCACTATATTTCCATACTTCCTTGACTTAGTGGACGAAATCAAAAAATTCTTTTGAGATAAACCAGAAGAAACTAAGGAATTATTACCAGGATCTATTCCTACCTCAAACTCACTAGAAGAAATTATATTTTTTGTTTTAGAAATTAAATAATTGACCAGTTTGTACTCTTTATTTTTATTCAATTCACCAATTAATTTTGAACATGTTTTTTTAAATATTTCCACTTCTAAACTATTTTGGAAACAATCAAACGCCGATCCCCAAAAGAAAACTAAATAATTCATTATCGCCAATTTGCTTGCTGGAAGTTGTTGGGAATCTTTACAAATCTCAATTAGTTTTAAAGTGTAGTTGGTCAAACACTTATTTAATAGAGTATTAAGTATATTAGCCGATAATTGTACAGACGGACATATGAATCTATTCCATCTGGTTAAATATATTAATTGGCATTCTTCATTCAAGTGAAATATATTACTCCAAAACTTTTCCAATAGCTCTTCATTTGACGATGATACGTTAATAACCAATTTAATTTGGTATTCCTTATAATATGTCAGCTTTTCTGAATCAATATTCAAAAAGTCATTAATATAATCCCCTTTTGTGATTCTAGAACTAGATTCTAATTCTTCATATAAAGATTTGAATTTCTTGATAGGAACTTTCTTTGCGATTGCATATCGAACTATTTTCTTTATGGAAGAGTAAGTCATTACTAGCAGTCCAAGTTATTAAGTTGAAGAAATTTGTTGACTCCTTCTTTTAAGTATATAAATTTCAATTCAGAAAAATGGAATTTAGTTATATTATCAATGAAATATGGGCCGAATATCTGACAAGTTCGCACTAGAAAATCAACTTATGGATAATTGAAATAAAGTTCATAATACTAATATTATTACTATACAACTCTAAATTACAGTCAAATAAGACCTATATATAGCAGCAATTACCACATATTTGATGACCGTCCAAAATTGTTAGAAATATTATTTTCTGTGTTAATTGAAGATCCAGCCGAGAATGCCACGGACGAGGGTGAACCCCAAATAGAGGAAGTTGTATTCCAGTTCCCAGAATTAAAAGAACCAACCTGGGGCATTAAAGAAGAAGAGTCTAGAAAATTGGTAACCGTAGTAGGTGTAGGTGTGCCAAGGGACACGTTTGATCGAGGAACAATGCCAATATCAGAGGTAGAGACCAATAACTTTTTAGGGGAGGTATTACTTCCAGTTCTCATATTGGAGTTTTCGTAAATCTTGTTGTTTGGTTGATATTGGTCTTGACCCAAACTTGTATCCATATATACTGGCGACTCAATTGATTTAGTACCGTTGCTAAATAATAGACGATTATTCTTCAAGTCTATTGGCCTATTTGAAGATAATGGACTATCTGTGAATAATTGAGAATTCATTGGATTTCCAAGATTAGCATACAGATTGTTCAAACCAAAAGTGCCTTCCGATGATGGTTGTAGATAAGGAGAATTTTTATGTTTTTGAAAGTTTTGTAAAGCACTTCTGTTTTGCAGACTTTGATGGTCTTGATGGTTTCGATAGCTTTGCTGATATAAATGAGAATTATAATTATTCCCTTCTTTTTCATTGTATGCAACAAATCCTTCAGAGTTAGTAGTTCTCTGATTGTTAATTTGGCTTTGCTGCAGTGCATGATGCTGAAAAGCAAGATTTTGTTGCTGGATAGCAGCTGCAGTAGCCACAGCTGCTGCATATGTATTTTGCCTATAATGTTTAGGAGGGGAATTATTATAGTTATTAGTACCTAATGTATCGTTTAATGAAATTTTCTCTAGAACTTCCAATTGAATGCAGAATGGTACAACTTCTATTACCCTTTTTGGATAATCTACTTTAAGTGATTCTTGATCCAATTTAACCATTCTCCAAATAAATTAACTATTATATATTATATTAATATTGAAAAAAATGAACTTGTGATCCTTTCCTAATAAAAAATCTCGTGGATTACTTATGCATAAAAAATAGCCCCTTGTAATATCAACAGCCAAAAATTCAAACTCCAACTTTGTTAACTATGTTATTAATCTTTTAGAAACCAAACCCTTAATAATGTTCACGAAATAATATCTTTGAGATATATGACAAGGAAAAAAACAAGAAAAAAAAGTAAAAAAGTGTAAATCAGGAATTAAAACGAAGGATAATCAAAATAAGAATAGTTTGAACTACCAGATACTCTAGATAAATATTTTTATTTTAACCAAGTTCTTTAATAGTAATATTATTGTGAAAATAAATTAGGCTAAACATTTTTCAAAGTGGTCGAGTCGAATAAACTACATACGCGAAGTTTTCAAATAAGCTACAAAATTTTACCCAATAAACATTGTACAATGATAGCATTAAATTATGAATCAATATTACCTGAAGTATTTAATTGCCACGAAGGGACGCCAACCTTTTTTATAGTATCATTAACCATGTCTTCTTTATTATCTTGTGTATTTTGCCAAGATGGAATATCAGACTTAGGCTCTTGTTTAGGTTCGTCGTTAGAAGCTGATTGTTGTTGTAGTTGCCACAGAGGAATTCCAGCAGATGGGGATTTCACTGACGAAGGTGTGGATGAATTTGGTACCTCAGAAGTTTCAGCAGTTGTTTCCGAAGGAGGATGAGCAGTAGATTTATCTTTTGCTTTTTTCAAGATTTCAGAAGCTGATGGGATAGAGGATACTGGGGTAATCTTTCTAGATGCTAATGTATCGCCAGATAATTTAACTGATATCAATTGCTTAAGAGAATTTAATTCTTCAGTTATTTCGGCTAATTCTTCTTTAATACTATCCTTTGTTAAGTTCAGATTTCTTTCCACACTATTTTGCAATCTCTCTACTTCTAATTTCATTAATCTTAAGTCATCATCAAATTTTAGCTTATCTTTATTATATTTGCTTAAGAAATCATTAACGTTTTCAATCACACCATCAATATCCTTTAATTTAACTTCGTTAGACCTTTTCATTTCTTCCTGATCCTCAGCTAATTGTTCCAAAATCTTGTCAATTTTAGTGAACTCCTCATCAATTTTGGCTTTATCCTCATCAATAGATGATTGGGATGGAGGAATGATACCAGGAATAAGATACTTGGTGACCACTTGATAAATTCCGTAAGTTACTCCCGCAGTAGCAGTGGCCATGATGAAATAATCTTTCCAAGTTTTCTCTGGTAATGCAGGGGGATTCACATTATAGTAATCAATTGGTAAAGGATTAGACGTGTTGTAGGTGGTTGGAGGATTTGTAATATTTGAATGCTTATTGGTTTGTTCGTTAGTAAGACCATTATCTACTCTTCTCAATGCTTCTTCTATTTCTTGCTGATTAAGTCCTTTTGATTCAAGAAATTCAATTTTCTTAGTTAACGGAGATGAAACAACGTTAGGATCTTTTAAAAACTCAATGGCACTAGCGATTAAATCTTCATTCATCTTTTATTCAATGAAAGACTATAAATTACTTTCCAAAATTTTGTCATATAATTTGTACGAACGGGGTACTTTGATATCTACCGAGGATTCAGTTCAGAGAATTATATGCACACCGATTTTGCAGACTACCCTAACACAACGAAGTAAACGAAAATAATTAAAGAACCGATGTAAAGAAGAACAAATGCTACTTTAAAATTATTAATATTAATAGTTGCAGGTAATGCAAATATTTTTGAAAGGAGTTAATTTTTATTACTCAACGAAGTGGTGAATGAAGTAAGTTACCTAAAGCTTAGAACATTTGAATTCGTCATAAATTATTATATGCAATAGAATAATACATAATTGATATAAAAATAATGCTCGATTAAGTAGATACTTTAGTTTTATAGGCAATTTGCCATAACCGTATGTACAAGATAAAATAATTAATATATACATTGTTAAGTCAACTTATCAGAAGATTTTGACATAAATAATGTTCCCCAACGATTGCTTTTGATCAATTCTTCATATATACACCAACTTATACCAGCACTTAAACCTTTCCTTGCCAAGCGTAGAGACAAACCTCTAAATAAATTCCTATATTTTCCTTCTTCGCTTATTAAGGATTTAGTTGTTTCCCAAATAGAAGCAGACGGCATGTTTTTTGCCGAAGAACTTAGCTGTAATCTGGTTTTGATAGCATCAAATGGCGCTGAAATTGTAGTAGCAAGAGAGGAAGCTATGAAAGCCGACGAAGAATTTACTAATGAAGAATTAACGTAAGAATTATCCGAACTCCTTATAAATTTAGGAAGTATGTCATTCTTCAAGCCTTCATAAAATAAGATATACATCCCTGCGTATGGACAATCTCTAGCTAATGTTGCAAGCGAACCTTTGAAAAAATTCTTGAATGAGCCTTTACCATTTGCATTATCATTTCTATAGATACCATCAAACCCTTCATATAAAGAATTGTAACTATAAAGATTAGACTCAAATCTAGTTTTTATTACTGTTATTGGCATTGTAATCATACCAACAACCGCTCTGACAACAAACCCGGTTGCTAAGTTCTCAAAATGTGATAGCTTAGGCAAAGCTGATGATTCTGATATCTCCGTATTTTGCTTAAAAGTTGATAAATAATTCCTAGATGCAGATAAAATCGTGAAGTACAAACCAGCACCCATAGATGTTCTTATCGTCGATGGTAGCGCACCCCTCCATAATTCTTTAAAATGCCGTAATTTTTTAACTTCATTCTTTATATTTGTTCTGTATTTACTATCGTTCCGTTGTTGTTGCTGTAGCCTGGTTTTCAATAAATCAAGAGGTTGTAGGATTATTGCAGAAACAAGGCCCGCGGAAGCACCAGAAACTAAATGGATGGTAGTGCCAGGAGACTTCAGCCCATCGCTAGCGGGTTGGGTTGACATAATTGGAATTTGACTATCAAAAAGAAATTATTAGCCAAGATATTTTAGATTCTATTAAAGTTTATATAGAAATAAAGAAAGTAAACTATATGACTATTGCCATGTAATTTTAAGTTGATAAATGGCTAATACATATGCAGGATTCACATCGCTAATGGAATATTTAGTACACACTACTCTCAAAAAACCTCTTAGAATCAGACGTTATTACCAACAACTCATCTATATCATCTAAAGACTGGAGATCATTAATATCTAAACCATTCTTTTTCCAAAGACTTAAACTGGCTAAACCTAGAAAAGAGTGAAGTGGATCAGGAAATTGTTCTCCATCTTTACTAAAACCACCCATTATGTTATGCTGAGTGTGAGTTAATAAATATTCAGCTCCCTTATTTACATTAACGAGACTCACTCCTCTGCCAATAATCATAAGGCTCCCTGTAACCCACCATGAGTAGCATGTATCACTAAATTTATTTTCTCTTCCATTGAAGCCACCAATATCTTCTTCATCATAAAAGTCATATTCGACATTCCTATATAGCACCTGTGGATAATCTACTTGTCTATGAACCAACCAATTCAAAGTATCGTCTACCCATTCGTTGTCAAAATTGTATCCAAGGAGACCAAGACAAGCAAGGCCACAGAAAGTAAGTCCAGTATGCGATTCTGTATATCTGTAAGAACTCATTCCCCCATCATAATTTACTCTACCTAGTACAAAATTCGTTAACCCTTCTACATCTATGTCATATATCCTTTCAGAAGTTGGCAATGTATCATATTTTAGAAGCTTTCTAATACATGCTGCTATATAGCAAAATCTTAAGTCTGTTTCTCCGAATCTTTGTCTCTTTCCATCAAGAACCGGGTTGAAGGATCCTTTGTTAGTACCAGATTTTATTTGTAACATCTGTAAAAAATGCATAACTTTGTGTCTATCAATTCGTTTAGAATAGTCTGATTTTAGAGCAAGGAGACTAGCTAATGCAAAAAATGTTGCTGAGAGATTTGGAAAATCGTATCCATTGCAGTTTGTAGGAAGTTTGAACGTTTGAGATGGTCTGAATGACTGGATTTTATACAGTTCATCAGATATCAAGTGGTCATATATGTAATTGGAATATTTTGCTCTTTCTTCTTGAGTGAAATCTAGTTTTTTCAATAATCCCAATCCATGTAAACAAAAATATACAAGAGCCAATTTATTCGAATCCTCGGATTGAGCTTTTGCAGGAAAAGATTCTAAGCATAACCGAAAGTATCTTTCATGCTTTTCAAGCAATAGGGAATTTACCATTATGTAATTAATTGTGGTTACTTCACTGTGTGTTCATCAATTTATTAATATCATATTTCCTGCACATTGAATCATAGCCAAATTGTGAATTATAAGACTATGGAGGTCCACCTGGGACGAAAAATTAACGGACAATTTAATATCATAGCTCATGACCTCAAGCGACCGTGTATTACAACGCTCATATTTTGTACTTCTATTCTGTCATCCTATATACTGTATCATTCCATTGCAATTAGCCTGGTTAACCTCAATGAATAAAATCGTTATTTTGCACTTTTAAAGTAGTCGGCTACTTACGTATGGTCTCCAACTTGGCAGAAATTTAGGCTTTTTAAAACCGGTTCAATCTGTAATAAAAGTAAGTTTAATCTGGGACACAGCCTATATGTACCTGGTGTCATAATTTCGATTGCCGAGCTCAAAATACTTGCGGCCAAATTTTGCAGACAGAAGATTCTATAGGCACTTCTGAAATTTTGTTTGGCGACGGGACACCAAAACAATAGTGAACAGCCATGCTATATGATTGTTGTTTTGAATTAATGGATTGAGAAAGCTACTAGGAAGTGGTGTTCAATTATTCGAGGCTTTGGCAAACATTGCTACAAGCAAATATTATGAATATGAAACCAAGCCTGGAACAAGAGTAGGAAAGTATAAATATAAGTCTTTAACGCACATTATTCATTTATTTTTTGGATCATACAATTATACAATAATATATAATATAAAATTAATATGAGATACAGTACATTGATAACTATCTTAGCAGGTTCTACAGCAATTTCCGCACAATTAATCGACCTAAACATAAAGAGGGCTGGCAGCGATAGTGCTCCAGCAGCTGGATCTGACTCTTCCACTGGTGGGACAGGTGATACAGGTGGAGCAGCTGGTACTGGTGATTCTTCCAGTGGCGATTCCTCGTCGGGTTCAACAGATGGAACAAGTGGTTCTGCGGCTGAAGGTTCTGCTGCCGCTGGTGATAATTCTGCCGCAACTGGTTCTGCTGCCGCTGGTACTGATTCTGCCGCAACTGGTTCAGCTGTCGCTGGTGCTGATTCTGCCTCAACTGGCTCTGCTGCTGGAGACTCTGCAGCAACTGGCTCTGCTGCCGCTGGTTCTGCAGCAACTGGCTCTGCTGCCGCTGGTTCTGCCGCAACTGGTTCTGCTGCCGCCGGTTCTGCTGCTGGAGACTCAGTTGCAACTGGTTCTGCTGCCGCTGGAGGAGCAGGTACTAATACTGCTTCAAGCGGCCAAGATGCATCTGGTAGTTCTAGTCCTTCAGAAGCAACTGCATCTTCTGGTTCATTATCCGGTTCCCTGAGTGAAGAATCTGGATCAGGAACATCATCTGGTGGTGATTCAGAATCATCAGAATCTGGATCGCTTTCTGATGATAGCAGTAATTCATCTAGTTCAGATTCCGCTTCAGCTTCAGGCTTAGGATTAGGCTCAAGCTCTGAGTCCACTGCAAGCGCTAGCAGCTCTGGCAGTAGCTCTGGCGGTAGCTCAAATGGAACATCTGCCTCTTCAGGTGGTGTTTCCAAGAATCAGGTAGGTGTATCTGCTGTAATTTTAGCTATGGTCATGGGTTCTATTATTTAAAGTTAGTTAGGAATAAATGTTCAGATATTTAATTTCAGCTTATTTATGTATTTGCTCTTTAACAAAAGTTCTGATATTTATGCAATAAGTTTTTATATTCAGAGGATTCACAAATTTTTGATTAATTATTGAAATTATCACAGGTAAGTTGTCTTCTTGACCAAAGAAGACAGCAGACCTGCAGTAAATTTCTTTGGAACTTAAATTTTCCACGAAATTATTTCTACCTTCAATAAGTTTATGTATATCAATGTCTATCAATGAAGTCCAATTAACCTTTACTTTATTTATAATTTCTTCAAAGTTTATGGGTATTGAGGGGCAATTATAAACATAACTATTATTAATATTGAAAAAAAATTTGGACAAATCAATGTTAAGACCACAGCCAAGTAATTTAGTGAAGGCTTCCTTCAATGTCCAGAATTGATTAAAGGTAATATATCTATTTTTATTATTTGGAATATTATTTAATTCTTCAATTTCACTTCTGTCAAAAATAGGTTTAAATTGTTCTATAAATAAGATATCAGAAACAGAATCTTGCTTGGGGTGAGATAGATCGACACCAATAGGCGTATCAGAGTTTAATTCAAATACTATAACGAGGACTTTATTAGACGAGCTATCACTAAATTGAAAATGATATTGCTTTTGTTCGTCTAAAAAAGGCTTTCCAAGATCATTAAATTTAAATTTTATTTCTTTCCAGGGATCAAACTCTTCTTTTTCACCATTCATAAAGTATAACATATAGTTAATGCAAGCCTTTTTAAATATTTTGCTAACAAGTTGTTTTTTTCTAACTTGAGGGTTATTAATAGCTCTTATTTTAAGCTGATCTTCTAAATTTAAAATCCTTAATGAGATTTCAAAGTTGAAGTCGTCATTCAAGTATTCTGATAGTTCATCATCAATTATTGAAGATAATACAACGATGCGAGGTTTGGTAGACTTAATATCTTCCTTGAGACACTGAAATTCATCACACATTAGACTACTAAGATATTTTTAATTTTATTTTAAAATTCGCATCTTATTTATTTAAGACTATTTAATTAGTTTGATAAAATTTAGGGGCTTGAAATGTTTTAGAAGGATTCTTTTTAGAGTATTCGTAGCATTCTAAGACAACTTTCTTACAACTTTCAAAACTTTCTCTGGAGATTTGAAAGTGTAATGCAATTCTATTTCCAGAAAGTTTAATTTCATTCTCTTGAGCCAACTTTTCAAAGTATTCAACATCCATCCCACTATTCTTAAAGTCAATAAAGACGAAGTTTGTATCTACCGGATGCTCCAATGCAATTCCATTTGTTTTACATAGATCGCCTAACTCTTTGGCCATTTCATGGGTTGCTTTTAATTTTGGTAAATTTTCATCAATTGCAGTAGTTGCCATTGCAGCCAAAATTCCGGATTGTCGAATGCCTCCTCCATTCTGTTTCTTAAAGTGATTTGCCTTTAATATAAATTTTTGTGTGCTAACTAAAACTGACCCAATTGGAGCACCTAATGTTTTTGAGAGACATAATGATACTGAGTCAAAATTAGAACAGTATTCCTTCAAAGAGATACCAGTTTCAACAGAAGCATTCCACAATCTAGCACCGTCTAAATGCAATTTGATATCATTTTCTTGACAAAACTTAGAAATTTTCTTTATTTCTTCTATTGGGAAAATCATCCCGTGCAACGTATTCTCTAGAGTAATTAATTTGGTTGGAGCACCATGGATTTCACCATCATCTGGAACGAAATTCGGTAAAATATCATCCTCCAACGTTAGATATCTATCATTCTTTGGTTTTATTGGGTTAACAAGTGCTTGTGAGAGCGTTGGAATCCCCCCTGCTTCGTGTACGTACACATGGCTTCTATAGTCACATAATACGCTGTATGGAGGTTGAAACAAATTTGTTCTAATTGCAATCTGATTAGAAAGAGTTCCACTAACGCAATACAAACCTGCTTCTTTTCCCGCTAAGTCTGCTACTTTTCTTTCTAATTCACAAGTTGTTGTGTCCTCATTGTACACAGCATCACCTAAAGTAGCCGTGGTGAGAGATTTTACCATCGACAAGGTAGGTGTGGTAAACGTATCACTTCTGAATTCATTATGAGCTGGGCTCTGATTACTGAAATTAGAGAAGTCCATCATCCTTTGGTATATTGAAATCAGGCTCGGAATTTAAACTCGCATTGATAAGCAAAAATCGGAATTTTTGTAACTTTGTCGCAGAACAGAATAAATACCAACAAAAAGCGATATCTGGTACAATTCCCACAAGTTAAGATACTAAGATTCTACCAAAGGCATAATTAACTTGATGACTACACAGTATATTATAGATTAATTCGGTTTTATGTGGGATACGAGATAACGGTGAAATTTAGATCATCTAAATAATATAATTTCTACATATTCACTAAAGACTGACAACTTAAAGGAGTTAAATATTAACATCTCTGTATCATGTAGAAACAATTAAGATTCAAGTGGCACCCATTGGTTTCTTACACACATGGTAGGCTATCCTGTTAATAATCTAAAGATAAATTCAAAAAGTCGCAACCGACTACCTAATTAGGAAGTCGTTTCCTCTTACTAATCTCTGGGAGATAGGACTTAATAGATTAAGCGACACGCTTTTCCAGATTTGGTCAATTTGATCGTATTAGCGGCTTTTCGTGAAAAGCTCTAGATACCATTGTGGAGATTTTCTAAAACGTATATAATCTGTTTAAATTCACCCTTTATTATTGTCTTAAATTTTTAGAGCATATAATATTTCAGTCAAAGATGTCTATCCCATTGGAATACGAGGTTACATTACCAGATGGTAAGAAATACAAACAACCAGCAGGACTTTTTATTAACAACGAGTTCGTCAAATCTGTCTCAGGAGCAACATTGGACTCAATAAATCCAGCTACTGGTGAAATCAATGGCTCAGTATACGCTGCTGAAGATGAAGATGTTAATATAGCTGTTCAAGCTGCAAGAACTGCTTTCAAATCATGGAAGAAAGTTAGTGGTGTTGAAAGGGGAAAATTTCTCTTTAAGGTAGCTGATGCCATGGAAAAAGAAAGAGATCTCCTTGGATCTATAGAGGCATGGGATTCTGGTAAAAATAGGAATAACAACGCCATATATGATGTGGATGAATCCATCGGTTGCGCTAGGTATTACGCTGGCTGGGCTGATAAGATCCAAGGTAAAGTTATTCAGAACAATCCTAAGAAATTTGCATACACAATTCACGAGCCTATTGGAGTATGTGGACAAATTATCCCTTGGAACTTTCCAATTGCAATGGCAGCCTGGAAAATTTTCCCTGCATTGGCTGCTGGAAATACAATTGTTTTGAAAACCTCTGAAATCACACCATTGTCTCTTTTATACATAGCAAGAATTTTCAAGGATGTTGGACTTCCAGCTGGTGTTCTTAATATCATTTCTGGATATGGTGCTACTGCTGGTAATGCTTTAGCTTCTCACTTGGGAGTTGATAAGATAGCTTTTACGGGTTCTACTGCAACCGGTAAAATGGTCCAGAAAGCTGCTGCTTCAAACCTAAAGGCCGTTACATTAGAATGTGGTGGAAAGTCTCCATTGATAATTAGGCAAGATGCTGATTTAGAGCAGGCGGTTAAATGGGCTGCATTGGGTATTATGTATAATCAAGGCCAAGTTTGCACTTCAACTTCAAGAGTTTACGTTCATGAAGAAGTTTATGACCGCTTCTTAACTTTGTTCACAAAACATATTGCAGATCAATATAAACATGGTCACACTTTTCATGACACAAACGTCGTTGGTCCCCAAGTTTCTAAGCAACAATATGAAAAGGTTGCATCTTACCTCGAAATTGGTAAACAGGAGGGTGCTAGAGTTTTATTAGGTGGTGAAAAGAATACCGAAGGTGAATTTGCTAAAGGTTATTACATTAAACCTACAATTTTTGCTGATGTAAAGCCAGAGATGAGGATCGTCAAAGAAGAAATATTTGGTCCAGTAGTTGCTGTTGGAAAATTCTCTACTGATGATGAAGTTTTGGAGCTAGCCAATGATACCAACTATGGTTTAGGTGCTGCGATTTTCACGAGAGATGTTTCGAAAGCTCACGAATTTGCTCGTGACTTAGAGGCTGGAATGGTTTGGATCAACTCCTCAAACGACTGTGATATTCGTGTTCCATTTGGTGGTGTTAAAATGAGTGGTGTTGGAAGAGAATTGGGAGAATATGGGTTAACAATGTACACCCAGGCTAAGGCAGTTCATGTTAATATGGGAAGTCGTTTATAAAGAGTAGATAAGTTATATAATATAATATTATAAGATATATTTGATATATATCTCTATTTTTAAATTAATATCTACCCCATATTACATAATTCTCAATATTATGTAATCCATACTTCATATGTCCCAGACCAATTTAAAGCGTGGCACTATTTTAAACATTAAGACTTAGATAAGTAGAACGATTACGAATACTTATTGAAGAGGAAGAAGAATAAAACTAAAACTAAAGTTTTCACGATCAGACCTGGTAATATAAGGTTCCCCCTTTTCTCGCCTTTATCGGAATTTCATTTAAGCTTACAAGAAATGAGTAAATATAAAACACCATTGAAAAGATTCAAACTGATAGTACCAACAAATAATACAAGATCGATATATATTGATAAAATAAATAAACAAACATCTAGTTCCATTTTCAGCAAATTCCCAGATTGTATTATCGCATCTATACTAGAGCATGTCGATCAGCTAGACTTGGTAAATCTTATGCTTACATGTTCGAACTTTTATCATATTGCTACGGATAGATTATATAGGCGAGTTACTGTTGCAATTGGTTCAGAATTACCCGTTGAATATAATAATGACACCAGCTTTTTTATTCGCAAGAATGGATTTATTTATATGAATAGCTCTTTAATATTCAGCATTAAAAATTTGTTTAAATTTTTGGAAGCTTTGCACCATAATCCTTATTTATTAGATAAGATTAAGTTTTTCATATTTGATAAGTGCACTGCAGAAGACTCTTTTGATTTAGATTTATTACAAACAGAAATTATAGATTTTTTTGGTGAAAATTCTAATGAAATTAACTTTTTACACATAACATTCGTGGATTATATTAGTGGAATTACAAAACTAAAAAACTTCTTATTAAGAGATAATATTAGAAATAGAATTTTTAAACTTTTTGTAACAAAAGCTAAAGATTTATATGAACCGCGTACCCCACCAAATTTAACAAACTTATTTTTAATGCTAGATGAGGAAGAATTAATGAATTTTGATGGTTTTGATTTATCAAAACCACCATTTGAAGTCCTCAACAATTTACGATCACTCACTAGCAGTTCAAAAATTCAATTTGGACTTCAGATATTAGAAAATATGAAACTATATGATGACATGAAAATTAAATTGAAGGGCCTAACTTTATTTCATTGTCATAGAGAAGACTTATATAATGATGAAAATGATTTTATTTTAGATTTAGATCCAAGCACTATGAGCCAGGAGCTTAAAGCTTATCTAAAAAATCATGACATGAGGTTGAATTTTAAAACCATATCTTCTAAAATAGACTTAACTACTTTGCGACATCTTTTTCTAAAACTAGATTGCTTTGTCAGTAGGAATGGAACCTGTAATTGTTATACCAAATTTTTTGAGGATTTCTCTATCTATTCACAAATGCATGATGGGTTACCGAAATTGACTAGTTTAGAAGTCGAATCATTTCCTTATATGGAATGGTTACGTCCAACAGAGCTATTAGATCGAGTTTTTGCACCAATTGGTAATTTTTTGAAGAGTTTGTCTAGTATAACAAGGTTAAAACTTGATTTTGCAGCACCTACTTTTAAAACTTTCTACAGTATTGAAATGACAAGTTTTCTTTTGAACGAATTAAATAGAAAAATCATGGAAGCCTTCTTTTTTGATTATTTTCCGCCAAGTACATGTCTGAAATTAAAATCGGTAGAATTTGCTGACTTCTTGACTTCATTTATTTACTACAAGCCTGATTTTTACCAAAGTTTGTTACATACGTGCCAATGCTGGGGATGCCATTTAGTTTTAGAAAAGCTTAATGAAGAGTTTTGCTCGGTTCTCATTGAAGAGCAGGAAGAACTAGACGAGGACTCTACACTCTATTTCTTGATTCGGTTTCTCTTAACCAAAGTACAAGGAGATAGAGAAATATGCATACCTATTAAAGAGATGGCCTATGATTATACAAAATACCCTATTTTCAAAGGTGAGCCACATGCCTTGCATAATCAATGTCATGGTAATTCAAGAGCTTGTAAATGTTTTGATGATGCTGAAATAAATATGGATGACCTTGCAACGACTTATGTGATTCATCAATTAGAGCCTATTGTTCGTTACCTAGTCGAAATCTTAGGTGAATTAGATCTCTTGATGATACATGGGATATATTATCAGTATGATAAAGATCTCGCTAAGTATATGCCAATTTTTGATAAATATGATTATCCTGAAAAATTTTTACGTGATAATATTGATGATATCAAGACTAAAAGAGTACCAAATGTAGAATTTGGGTACTTTCATAGTTCATAATTCATCCGTTCAAATTTAATTTGCTTAGCTACATTGTTTTATTAATAGTAGTGTAATTAGTATTTTATACGTCATAATATTATTCCATTATTTCACGGATAAATATTAGTGCAGTATGTTAAATTAACCAACCAATTAGTTCATTCAGATAAACCTATATTGAATAGATTTTAACATATATTGTATCCAATGGTACTTTGAAATATTATGGTAATCACGTGAATCTCTATCTAATGCACGGAGTTCAGGAGATCAATATATCCTATCTCAGTACTAACCAAGTTGGTGATTTACATATTAAAGTGTTTTTTTTGAAAATAGAATGTTAACCTTCATTATTCTTCATTGAGCAATTTTCCAGGAAGTGTTAAGTTGGTTCATGAATTCAAATATGTATACACTGCTCTAAGTATCTGGCCCATTGCGAGATTTTGATTCTTGAGAACGCCTGGGTTGTAAAAAGGGAAATCTTTCTACGAATTAAACAAATAATTTATATACCACTAATAATAATGTAGATTAGTACCATCTCTCTCATTTAGATAGTACTTTAGATTCATGTTTCATGTGTAAAAGTTAGTTTCTCATATTATGATACCTTTTGAGCAGTAACCAGGTTGACTTTGAGTCTCAATATTTCCTGCATAGCCATCTTGGAGGTTCCTTCACAAAAAGTTAAACCCATAGTTTCAAATTAATACTCTCCCCTAATATCAGAAGTATGAATTTTCTACCAAAGGATGCTAATAGAGAAGATTCTAGGCTATTCTTTTTGGTATGTCTCTACTTACATTTGAAAAATAATGGATTGGAAGAATCAGCAAGTACACTCTTAAATGAGCTATCTAAGACTGATAAAAATAATGTTTTAGGATCTGTTAATGAGATTAGTCAAAATTATCAATCTCAAACAATAGACAATTTTTTCATGGATTGGTGGACTATGTTAGGAAGTATTCAGGGTAATTTTAATCCTAATTTGGGCCGTATCTTTTCTCCTCAAACAGGTATAGCTGCAGCTAAGAATCCAATGATGTACAATGGAAGAATGCCTCCTCCAACGAACAAAGGTGCTAATTCTCTGCAGCCAGTCAGACAATATAGTATACATCAAGGAGGAATGCAGCCAATTCAACAAGGTCGACAGGCTATGTTTCAACTGCATCAGCTGCCTCAAATGGCTATGGGAAATAACAAGCCGGTTAGTGAATCTGTTAATGAATATCAAATGAATTTATTGGCAATGGAAAATCAAAATAATTTACAAAATAGACAAGCCTTATCAAAGAGACAATTGGAAAATTCAAAACTGAATTTTAGAACTAATGATCCATCAATAAATCTTGACATGAATCTATCTACAAATCGACAAAATGGTAACCAGAGTGGGATGAGGGGAGAAGATGCTCAAAGAAATTTTAATCAACAACAACATCAACTACAACAATTACAACAACAGCAGCAGCAACAACAACGATCTGTGGTCGAGCTGCAGAATAATCCTAGAATGACAAACTTGCCACCTAATAATACTGCAATACCAAAACCAGTTGTATCACTGCCACAGGTAATTCAGCAGCAGCGCAAACTTTCTCAAGATCAGCAACAGTTAGCTGCTCGCCAAATGCAACAGCAGCAATTCCAAATGCAAATGCAACAACAAGTGCAACAACATCCTCAACAGCAGCAACAGAATCCTCAACAACAGCAGCAGCAGCAACAGCAACAGCAACAGCAACAGATCCAGCAATTACAACACACCCAGCAGCATCATCCACAACAATTACATCCTCAACAGCAACAGCAACAACTTCAACTTCAACAACTTCAACAACAACAATTTCAACAGATGCAATTGCACCAGAACCAACAAATGCAGAATCAGCAATCCCAAAAGACAAGTGTTGTTGGAAACAGCACAAATGGATTGGTGCAGAATAATACTGGCCAACCTAATACCATTCCACAAGATAAGATTAAAGGAAATAATAGTCAACAATTAGGGCAGCTGCATATGATAAATGGACAAATTTCATTCTCCGGTAATAGTGACGAAATGTTTAATCAAGTTGATTTTAACCATAACTTACCTCATCATGCTTTAGAACTTGGCGAACCTTCGGATCATTTAAAGAATGCAAATATCGATATTATAGCAGGTGATTGGCTCAGTCTGATCGACTCTGGTCCAGCGTTCTCATAAAATGGAATAATATTTCTCCTTCATTTTGCATAATCATTTTTAATTACAATTTCGACTTTGTAGTTCTTGTTCGTCACAGGTTCTGCTAAAATATTCACATTCATTTTGTGGAGTTTGTTCCTGCATACTGTTTACAATTAAAGATAAACATTTAAAAGGTAACATTTCTATAATAAAAATAACGATTTGGATTCGCTAGACGATATATAGTTCTCAAAATAAATAAATAATTCCCGCTAACTAGGACCATAGGAATGGTTTACAATGGTCTAATGCATTATTCTGTAAGTGATTGGGGTATTGAGGAAAATGATAGCCGAGGATTTACTACTAAAAGATCATCGAATGAACTTCTTTCTAGCTATATTAAGAGTAATTTGAAACATATAAATATTAATGAGACCTTTTGGGAAAAATTCAAGTACCAAATAGTTATTTCAAACCTTTTAGATGATGGAATGATTTTGTCCAAAAACGACCAAGCTATCAACCATTTAGGCATAATAGATATTCAATATTCAAGACCAAGAAAATTATTTAATGATGGATGTATTAAATTATTATCTTCAGATCAAAAATACCACTTAACTTTAAATGGACCCCCCTTGAATTCCGTATTAATAATAATCCACCTAATATTTCATTTGAAATCACAAGATAGAGGTACTAAAGCAGCTGTTCAATTCTTTAGAATAATATTGATATTAGCTGTTAGAATTTTACGACATCATGCATTAAAGGCGAAGGTTTTAGCGCAAAAAATACTAAACAATTCAAAGTTATATCTCATATTAAACTGCAAGCTTAATCGAAAGTTCATATTGTACATGATAAAATTGAAAAATCCAAATATTTCAAGCAATTATAATGCTTCAAACGATGTTAAAATCCTTGATATAATTAGCAGTAGCTTAGAACTTCTAATTTTTAATTTAAAGTTCTCAATAGCAAAATTATTACCATACCAAAATGGAGAAATGCTTGAAAGATACTGTGAAATTAACAAAATAAAATTAGATTTTCTTTCTGAGGATGATGTAATTTTTCCTGCTATGTCTGAACCAATAGATGAGAGAATAAACGATGTTCTATTAAAATTAAGCAAGTTCACTCAGTTAAGAAAATTCTTAATATCACAGTTTTTGATATTAGATTCCAATTATAAATCGAACTTCTTTTTAAACAAGCATCAAAACTATTTTCAAGCGAAGTACACGAAATATAGGTTTTTAAACACAATTAATAAGTTGTTATTATTGGATACAATATTTAATGAGAATAACGGACATCTTCTAAATTTTTACTCTATATTAAAAAACTTTGAAATTATGAGCATAAATGAAAACAAGAATTTAGATCTAATTAAAAACAATGAAAATATTTTTCAAATGATCGGTAGTACAGACAAAATAATAAAAAATGAGGCAAGTAACTTAAATCTAGATAAGCTAGTTAACAAGTTCACAAACTTGTCCACTAACTTGAAATATTTCCAAAAATATAACGATTCCACTAATTCGCATTCAAATGAAGACGAGTTGAATGAAAAAATAATGATTTTTGAGCAATTCAGTAATGATCTAGATCAAATTCGCGAGCTTCATAAACTAAGTCTTGCAGATATTCATAAGGAATTGCATTTCAGAGCCACTGGTTTTCAAATTGAAGAAGGCGCATATAATCATTCGGAGGTAGAACTAAAATCGTTTCGTAATACAACAGTGAAAAAGAGAAATTCTTTATTTGCCAACCCTGTTAATCCAGTATATTCTAATAGCATAAGTTCTACTCATTCTGATAATCTCCAGACAAAAAAGAATAGGCGTCAATCTCCAGGTTTATCTTTGGGTCTCGTCAAAGTTATTGAAGAAAATTTGAACAAAAATTCCACACAAAGATATTCAGCCCATGATTCTTACAATTCTAGTACTTTGGACAAACTACAGAACAATTCAAATAGTAGTTTCAATCGATTTTCTACGAATTCCGCTACTTCTAATATAAGCGGTATATCAGATCTCATGAATCTTACAGAAATGACTTCATTAGGGGAAGATGTACACGAATCGATGTCTAAGGGACAGCTAAGAATGAAGCTAGAAGAAAATCTTAATAGAATGTATAATAAAGATCACATTGGATCGAAACATGATATTGATCAGTTACAAGATATCAAAGCCAAACCCATTGATAAATCATTCTTAAGCCAACTAGATAATACTTTGTTATCGATCGTTGATGATAATAATCCCCACATATGAAATGTACGTATATATAATAAAATTTATTACAAAAAATGCTAAGATCTTCGTATATAAATATTTCTCCAAAGTAGCTTAAATTCTCTTTATTGTATCTCCTTGGAAGTAGCAGAATTTTGATCATCCAGGGAAAACTCGCTTTCTTCGTTTCCACCCAATAATAAAAAGGCGACATCTTTTTTCTTGTTTTCCTCTTTTTCCTTTTTATTAGCTTTACCTTCCATAACAACTTGTTGAACTTGTTCCTTTTGTTTGGCTCTATCCCTCATTCTTTCTTCAATTGTTCCTTTAGCAAGCAACCTATATACAGTAACTTGCTTTGTTTGTCCAAGTCTGTGGGCTCTATCCATAGCTTGCGAGTCAATAGTAGGATTCCAGTCTGAGTCATAAAATATTACTGTATCTGCTGCTGTCAAATTAATACCTAACCCACCAGCTCTAGTAGACAATAAGAAAATAAATATTTCAGGCTTAGTTTGCCAATCATGGACTAAATCTCTACGGTCATCAAGCTTAGATGATCCATCTAATCTAATGAATTTATGTTGCTTGTAAGTCAAATATTCTTCCATTAAGTCCATCATCTTTGTCATTTGGAAGTATACTAAAACCCTGTGGTCATTCTTCTTTAATTCGTCAAGCAATTCATCTAATTTAGCTAGTTTACCTGATTCTGTAATGAATCTATTCATAGATGGCATTCTAATATTAGAATAATCAATGAACTTGTTGATAGAACTTGGCAACATTCCAGATTTTGGAAATTCAGAAATAGGAATATTTTTTTCGATCAATAGCATTTCATTATTTAAAGACATAGGCATCAAACTAGACCTTATTGTACTGTTAAATAAGACATCATCAATTTTCTTTTGAAAAGAGTAGCTATCTGTAGAAACAACAATGGGAGGGGCAGATACTGTTCTCTCAGCAGCTGGATCCATAGTATTAAGTCTCATATCTTCGTATACTTTGTTACGTATCGTATGTAACTCTTTTAAATGAATAGAATTTTGCACCTCGCTGTTTCTGTTTTGATATTCATTAATCAAAAGAAGCTTGTTTGTTGGCACAAAATCACCATCATATAAGTAGTTATACCTGTTTATCTTATTATAATTTATATCAGTATATTCCATATGCATTATTGCCCTTTCAATAATATTTTTTGCTGTCAAGGTTTTCAATTCTTCTGAAGAAGTATCAGTGAACTTCAAAAAACTAAATTCTTCATTCTCTATTGTATTAATACTATCATAAATGTTAAACATGCTGTTAAATTTCAACTTTGAGCCTACATTATTTGTAAATGATGGCAATAACAAATCATTTCTAATTAATTTTGGTAAGTAATAATCAATCAAATTTTTGGAGGAGTAACTCATTTCTAATTCATTAGATTCTCTTAGGAAAGAACTTGTTTCCGCAAATCTGTTGAAGGCAAAAGCTGACTTCACATCTGCTCTTTCAAACAAATCGGGGTGATTACAGACTTTTCTGAATTGCATAACGAGATTCATCAATGATTGCTCATCACCATTATTATTATTATTTGCTGAATCTAACAAATCCATAATTGAAATCTGTGATTTCAACATTTGGTAATATTTATTCTGTCTGTTAGTCAAATTGCACATAATATCAATCTCCACTTTATCACCCAATTCACTTTGGACATTTTTCTTAATACGTCTTAACATAAATGGTTTTAATATGACATGTAATCTTCTCAACTGCTGTTCATTTAATTGCGTATTTGATTGGGCATGGCTTTCGATGTCCTTAGAGAACCAATCACTAAACTCGTCATGCGAATCAAATAAAGATGGCATAATAAAATGTAACAAAGCCCATAATTCTTGCATGGAGTTTTGAATTGGTGTTCCTGTTAATAACAATCTGTTACGGCATGAGAAAGACAATAATGACTTCCATCTTGATGACTGCGAAGACTTAATAGCTTGTGCTTCATCCAAAATCATATATTGCCATTTCATCTTTTGAAAATAAGCAGCATCAGCAACCACTAATTGATATGAAGTAACAAGTACGTGGAATGGTGCGTCCTTACCATATCTTACATTCTTACGATCCCAAAATTTTCTTAAAATTTTACGGTCCTTGGCATTACCCCAGTAGGGTAAAACCTTAAAATCGGGGACAAATTTTGTAATTTCTTGTTGCCAATTGTGTAATGTTGATGCTGGGGTAACAACTAAGAACGGGCCCCAGATATTGTGTGCCTCCGCCAAATATGCCAAAACCGAAATACTCTGAACAGTTTTACCTAAACCCATTTCATCTGCCAATATACCATTAATACCTTGTTCGTACAAGTTTGCTAACCAATTCAAACCTTTCACTTGATACTCTTTTAATGTACATTTTAACAAGCCAGGTTGTGAAATACTAATGTCACCCATTAAAGTAGGGTTTTGGAAATTCATTTCTTCACCGTTGGTGTCTGGGTTTTTTAATGGCTCTTGGTCAAAAGATTTTGCTTTAGACTGTGCAGCTTCCAAAGCATTTTGGGCGTTGGCGGCTGCAGCTTGATTCAAAGCTTCGTCATCTTCATTATCAAAATCAATAGTACTAAAATCAGTCTTTTTACTTGAATCAACATTAGTATATTTATCGTAATGTGAGTTATTAGCTTTGAATTGAACGCTAGGGTCAGAGTCTTTGCCCTCAATTTCATCTGTTTTAATCTTTTTTCCAATAAAATGAGAATATAATTCAGTTTGGGTTATTAAAAAGTTCAATTTTCTTGATTGTCTCTTTGCTTCTCTTTCCTCTTCTTCTCTCTTTGCCTTATCGATTAGTTCTTTTTCATACTTCTTTTTCAACTCTCTTTCAATTCTTTCGTTACGTTTCCAAAAATTGAACATTTCCCTCATAGCTCTCCTTGCTTTAGTAGTTAAATCCTTCTGATTTTTGTTATTTTTGAGTTGCCATCTTTTGGCTTCTCTAGCAGCAAGAATGGATGTTTTCTTTAAATTAATCATCTTAGCTTGAGCTGATTGTTGCATTAGCCTACTTACTTTAGGACCATCCTTTCTAGATAAATCTTTCCAGATTGATACAAAAGTGTTGTCATATTGTTTAGTTATTACTTTTTGCTCTTTAAGTGTAACTTTCAGTGCTTCATCTCCTTCTGATTTAACATTTAACTTTAGCTTGATCTTTCCATTAGTATCGATTGTTTCCTCATCATCTGGATCTTCGTTATTTGAAGCACTCCTTCTAGCTCTCTTGGTAGTAAGTTCATCCGCCGAATCGGCCTTCCTTTTACCTTTACCTTTTCCCTTTCTTCCAACTACTAAAGATGATTCACTGTCTTTATTGTCTGGCTTCTTACCTCTTCCTTTCAATGGAGCTTTCTTTTTTGGAGATTTAGTATTATCGTCGTCGAAATCAAATTTTTTACTATCTCTAGTAGATCCCCATTTGAAATCCTTATTATCCAAAATTTTTCCATCTAAACTTTCACCTTTAGTTGATATATCTTCTGCTACTATTCTCTCAATATAGTTACCGTTGATTTCAGACATTCTATCAATCGTTCCAGCTAATTGGTCTTGTTCCACTTTTAATATTTTATGGTTATTTGATCTCCTTATATAGTTATCGATTTGATTTATCTTGTTGACTTTTGATTCGAATGCTGATAAATAGGAGGCTCCATTGGAATATTGATCTAAATTTTTCTCTATCTCCTCGTCGTCAGAGACAATCACTGGATTCGATGTTGGTTTGGCAATTACTGAGTGAACAATATCAAATATTCCTTGAGATCTTTCTTTTCCGTTCGATTCTTCATCTAGTGATTCATGTTGCCCTTCATTTGCTACTGATATTCCATTCATAGTCCTTGTAGAATTTTGAGATGTTAATACATCACCATTGCGTTCTAATAGCTGAGTAGCGCTCACCTGATCATTAGAAAGCATAGATGATATATTCATGATTGATAGTTTATCACTCCTTATATCCCTCTCTCTTCTTGTGTATCACGGTGGAAACAACTTTATTAAATTGCCGGTACCGTTTTTTTTTTGGTTACGCTCAGCAAGGGAGAATGAAAGTAGTGGCCATAGAGCGCCTATTTAAAAATTTCGTTAGATAAAAATCCTGCAATGCTTGCAAAAAGAGAACTACGGATTAGAAAAATAAGAAAAAATATATGTATTATAGTATATATATAACATATACCATACTTGTAATTCGTCTTTATTACATTATATCACTTTGTAATTGTTTCTGGTAATGTAGTTCCAGGTTACGTACTAGCACACAACCAACAATCCAATGAAGATAATTTTACCGCGATTTTATTTTGAAAAATTGATTTCTGACAAAGTAAACCCAGTAGCACTGCCCAATAAGGCAATTAATAACAATTAATAACTATTGAATTACTTGGTCAGTTACAAGTTGTAAATTCATCTTTAAATCTATCTGAAATATAATTGAAATGGACGAGCGTATATTTCATTAAAAATTATCACTATCATATTCTGATTCATAATGTCTTGCAACAAATCTTGGCTTAGAATTAGCTTCAGGAAACATACGCTTAAAAATAGTATAACTTCCTTATTGGCTAATTTTAGGAAATTCTAAAGTCAGCATAGTGTAGCAATTTTTTTCTTTTGAAAATACACTATGAAATATGTAGAATGGAGTTTTAATTGTCGTTTCCAAAGAGAGCAAAGAGAAGTACGTCATCTATTGTATCTCTTATGTTTAGAACTCCCAGAATGGCTGTCATTTGGACTGTCGCATGCTTTGATTTAGGGAAATAAATATATGAGCAAAGAAATGGTATCCAAAGAGGTAATTTTAAAGCAATAAAAAAGATAGTATAGATGTGGCATGATAGTTATGTAATCCAATGATATTAAATATTCATGAATGCTATTCTAAATGAAATGTGGTCAATATACCTGCAATATTATCGTTTTAACAGAAATTAAGAGAAATTCGTTCAATAGATCACCGATAGAGAAGCAGAAAATATTTAACTTCATGTTAAATTACGAGATAAAAGGTTAAAGTATTGGTATAAAAATAAATTATTAAATAATTTTAAAAAGACTGTGGTAATGGTGAGTTGCAAACTAAAGAATATTCCATAATCACGTGCTTTATAGTAGTTGTTGGTTTTGTGAAATAACGACCGGAAGTTGAATAACTACAATTTGAAGTTGTGGTTGTTTC
>JAKVQU010000113.1:0-37151 GCA_030462985.1 Schwanniomyces sp. yHRVM31
GAATGGTAGGAGTCAATTGTGGATCCATTTCCGATAGTGCTTTTCCTTTCGGTGGTATCAAGGGTGATTATAAAGGAAATTTGTTTTTAAAAGACAAAATATTAGAGTATATAATTAATAATAAGAATAAAAGAAGGCATGACAGTAAATTCAAACATATACGCTCACTTAGCGACTTAATCGATGTTAAGCCATGTTGGAAAATTGAAGGGGGCCATCCAATATTAGAATGCCCGATAACTAATTTACGAGGAGAAAAGAAGGCCACTTTTGCGTACCTTAGATCTTGTGGTTGTGTGCTATCATTTAAGCTATTAGATGAGTTATCTAAGCATTTTAAAACCTCTGAAACCCCTGTTAAGAGTGAATGTCCCTATTGCCATAAAGAAATCTATTTTGACTATGATATAGTCATTATCAACCCAATGGATAATGAAGCGTATTGTTCATACAACCAACGAAACAAGAACTATTTGAGTGAGGTGTTGAAAATGACCCACTCCAAAAAGCCGAAGAAAAAAATAAAAAGTTCAACGAAGTCAAAAAGAAAGCGTCAAGAAGGTGAAGAAGAAGAAGATCATGATCGGGACACTATTACTTTGAAGAAGAGTAAGTCTAATCTTTAATGTTATATTATTGAACTATGTACATGATTCTTTATAGAATATTCCCGTTTAGTTCATATATAGCCTTGTATATACTTTTTAACACGGAATAGGATCAAGCTAGCTTGAGTTCTCCATTATTTCTCTTCCTTTTGACGGGCGTTTTCATATTCAGATTTGCTGAATGTTAATTTGTTCTTATTCATCTTGGCAAAATCGGAGTTTGCATAAATATTAAAGGAAATACTTCCAAGACCAACAACACATATACCAAATAAACCAAGGACGGTGGCCCTATGTAATAAATCAGTAGCACGAACGCTAAATGGGAGTTTTGATGCCAGCATTTTGAGTTAAGGAATATTATATTTATTGAATTTAAAATTACTTAATTTTATGATGCGAATCATTATTACATAATCAATATATATTACAAATACTCAAATAAAGTATCTTAACCAATATTCACGTATTAAATTACTTTCAAGCAAACCTGGGTTTGAGTACACCAATTCAGACAACCAGTTCCCATTGTAAACCTTGAATAGGCCCTTCAATTCATCCGAATCATCATAACTTTCAAATATCTCTATAATGATGTAATCTAACAATTCTGAACTAATTGAATTAATGGGATTTATGTCTTTCAGACCCTTACTTACTTGCCTTCCTTGAATTAGCAAACTATTAGATAAATTGTTAAGGAAGTGATTAAATTTTTCAAAATCAATATGTTCAATAGGTAAACTTTGGTTATTCCCTGACAGGTCATTTGAAATTTGTTGCTTCAATGCTTGATAATTACCTTCATCAATACTCACTACAAATTGTCTTGGTTGAATTCCTCTAATAATAAATTTTTTTTTTGGAGCTTGATCGGTTGATTCTGATTCTAAGTTTACCACCATAGCTTCAGAATTAGGAAATGCCGCATTAACATTTTTAATGAAATCAACAGCTGGAAGTAATTGTGGCCATTCAGGATTTGGCTGTGTCTTAGATGTTTGCCAAATTTCTTCAAATTGCTTTTCATATGCTTTCCACAATGAGATTTGAGTAACTTCACCTGGGACAACACCTGAAACTTCACCATCATAGTTGCTGTGATATGGCTCATAACAACAGCGTAACCAAGTAGTAGCTCTAAGAGGCTCTGGAAATTTAACTATTATATCATATAATTGCTTGGGTAACTCAGGTAAAGTGCAAGGGACACCTGAAAATTGTGATCTCCTTGTAAGATTCAATGCTGGAACCACTGGAATCTTTGTAGGATCATTTAATGGCAAGCTTGAAACAATCAATATAGGTAATTGCTTCATCAAGGTATGAAAAGTTTCCTTAGAACCTTTAAGTTGTAATAATTTTCTTAATCTAAATAACTTTGAGTCTCTAATTGAATTTGGAAACTGTGAATGTAATGCTTCAGAATTCAAAAACTGTTTTATAAAATCAAGCACGGCATATACTAGGTCATTATCGTTTATAAGGAGGAAATTTATATAATGTTGAAGATGTGAATCAGAAATAGCATCGATACAATTATTTGGTGCCAATTTAACTTCTTCCTCATCTTGTATTCCTGGCTCATTATCATCATCTAGATTAATGCTTCTATCCTTAATGATCAATAAATGAGACAAACTTGTTAGAATATTGATAAATAAATTCTTATCATTTGTCAACATGGAGGCACTGAGCAACTGAGTGAACAAAGGATCTGATTTCGTGTTATCAATATAATAACAGCTTAATGGTTCTATTAAATCTACTAAGTAAGTAAATCCTTCTTTGAATAAATCATTGAATTTCTGTAGTTTATATGTGTTGCTCCCTCCTTTATAGAACCAGTTTATAAAAAATTTCAAGACCTCAACTAGATTCTTTTTTAATGATTTAACTTGTGATAACCATTGTTGATTAGAAAGATCCTGAGCAAGATTTCTCAAACTCAATAGAGAATTTAAACTCAAACTTAAGTCACCCAGGTCAACTTCACCTTTCTCTAAAATACGCTGAAAGGGTCTGATGAAATATTTTATCAATTCTTCTCCCAAATATGGAGTCTTTTCAAAATCAATTAGGTGGGCATCTGAACATGAAAGATGTGTTAGATAACCCAATGCCCACTCAATCTCGCTTGAAATTCCTGACTTCAAGGACATCATTACCCTAGACATTATTTCAGGTCCCTGATGCCCACTTCCTATCAAGTTTTGCTGTAAATAGCCATTATTCGCGTTTGAAGATATCTGCAATATCTTTTTCAGATTAACAACGGAAACTGGGGTAGGAGTTGGGATACTCATAGCCTATTCTATATTTACTTTTCGATTGTTAGCTGTGTATCTAAGCTTTTTTTTTGTCATAACAACTAAATAAGTCAATGTCGCACTAGTCTTTTACAATGTCGCGAGAGAGACATAACCACTTAGGTAAAGGGGCCTGCCTTATCTCAGCATAAGATATTGTAGTCAAATTACGTTTCATTTCAAACAAAAAGGTGGATTTCACTCTCTTTATTTATCATGGAAATACCTATACTACTAAAAATAATATTTACAGCAGCTTTAGTTAATGCATTGGAAATACCTTTTTTGCATTATGGTAAACTGAGTAGCGGTCTCTCAAGCCAGCAAATATTGGTTAACTCTCCAATTAATTTGCTTGCTGAACAAAGATATATTTCAGGAGACTTGAGAGAGAGCCGTTTGCCTGAAGTTATCTCTATTTGGGAGGAAATGGAGAAAGTAATGGGCACAGAAGAGTTGAAGAAGAAGATTAAATTGTACAATGATAACTCCGTAAAAAAAAGTGAGTTGCACAACGAACTAAAATCAGGAACAAAGGCAATGAAATCAAGTTTTAGAAAAGACTCTCAATTTGAGGTGTTTACCTTGTCTAAATTTGAAAATCACTCTTTAAGAATTAAAAAAACACACCCCGAAGCTCTTGGATTAGACTCCGTCAACCAATATACTGGATATTTGGATGTCAATGAACTAGGTAAGCACTTTTTCTATTGGTTTTTTGAATCTAGGAACGATCCCTTAAATGACCCAATAATTTTATGGTTGAATGGTGGTCCTGGTTGCTCTTCTTCTACCGGTTTATTTTTTGAATTAGGACCTTCTCTGATTAATGCAACACTTCAACCTATTTATAATCCTTATTCGTGGAATTCTAATGCTTCAGTTATATTCTTAGACCAACCGGTGGGTGTTGGCTATTCATACACTGAGGGAGAGGAAGTCAAGAGTACTGCATCTGCTGCGAAAGATGTATTTATATTCTTGGAATTATTCTTTCAAAAGTTCCCTCAGCTCTTGAAAAACAAATTTCATATCGCCGGTGAATCATATGCTGGTCATTATATCCCTAGTTTTGCAAGTGAAATTATCAATAATGCTGATAGATCTTTTGATTTGACCTCAGTATTAATAGGAAATGGTATTACCGATTCTCTTATTCAATATGGCTACTATAGGCCGATGGCATGTGGTGAAGGGGGTTATAAGCCAATCATTACGGAAGAAAAATGTGAACAGATGGATAAAGATTTCCGTAAATGTGAGGCATTGATTAAATTATGTTATCATGCCCCTAATGCGTTCACATGCATACCGTCTACTGTCTATTGTGAGAAGAAGATGATGGAACCATTTGAAGAAACCGGTTTAAACGTTTATGATATTAGAATGAAATGTGAAGATCAAGCTGGTAATTGTTATAAGGAGATGGATTATCTTGATGAATATTTAAACCTTGAATACGTTAAGGAAGCTGTTGGAGCCGAGAAAATTGATATATTTACTAGTTGTGATGACAAAGTTTTTAACAATTTCATATTAAGTGGAGATGAAATGAAACCGTTTCAACAATATGTCTCTGAGTTATTAGAAAAGGGAATACCAGTTTTATTATACGCTGGAGACAAAGATTTTATTTGTAATTGGTTAGGAAACCATGCATGGTCTGATGCATTAGATTATTTTCAACATGAAGAATTTGCAAATGCTCTGTTGAAGCCTTGGATTACTAAAGATCAAAATGTAGCTGGTGAAGTAAAGAATTACGGACTGTTTACATTTTTACGTGTATATGGTGCTGGTCATATGGTTCCTTTTGATCAACCTAAGAATTCTTTGGATATGGTTAATAGATGGATTCAAGGAGACTATTCATTTGATAGCTAAATTTTTGCCTTTTGGTATTGACGATTCCAATATTATTATGTTTTTGAATTAGTTAGTCTGCAGTACTTTAGCAACGTATTTATTTTATGTTATCTTTTTTTACATCATAATGAATTTGAAATAATATCCACTTATATATCTGTCGTACTGCAGAGTTATTATCGGTTGCAAAATCTCAACTAGATTTTGAAGCCCTAAAAAGCCCTAAAGAAAGAAACAATTCATGTGACACAAATAACTTTAAAAATTTTCTCAGCTTTGTGTAACTTTAAATTTTTCATAATTCCATCTCTACAATACTATATAAAAGTCTTCGAAATTTCTTAAGTTTTTTAATTAGAATATTACTTAACTGAACAAAATGGCTACGTATGTTTATACAATAGATATTATATACAAAGGATTTATTAGACGTTCATGGTATTAGACGTATTGATACATTATTCTTCTAATAGAATAGGTGTTGTATCTTCGCTTGGAAGAAATTAATTTACTTTCATACCAAGGGAAAGTTAGATTATCTTGCAGCTGAATTTTTATTCAATAAAACTCAATTGCCAATGCCTGATAAATCTGCTTTCCTCTGAGTATTCTCTAGGTATGTCGCATGTGAAATAGAATGAACTTGGCTGTTCAGTTCTATCTTCATATATGTAATCTTTCCGATTCATATGACATGATCGACAACCTATTTAATAGTAACAGAGGGAAGAACCTTAATAGCAGTGGAGATTTACTAACATATTTTAGCACTTTAAAACCAGAAACTTTAGTCAAGAAGTCTAAGGCTCAACAAAAGACCGCTGAAGAACGTGCCGCTCAAAAGGTCGTTAGAAAGGCTGTATGTATATTTAAGTTTCTGTCATTAATTTTTGAAGATGAAAACAACCACCTTGAAATGACTAGCTAATTGCAATGTTGTCGTTCAGTTAACCATCTTTCGGGACTGAGAAATAATTTTTGACAGATTTTTTTTATCTAAATCTAATACTAACAATTTTAGGCTAACAAGGAAAAGCGTCAAATTATCTACGATAGAGCTGCTGCTTACACTAAGGAATACTCTGAAGCCGACCGTGCTGTTGTTAAGGCCAAGAGAGATGCCAAGGCTGCTGGTTCTTACTACGTCGATGCTCAATCGAAATTAGTTTTCGTTGTCAGAATCAAGGGTATCATGAAGATCCCACCAAAGCCAAGAAAGGTCTTACAATTATTAAGATTAACTCAAATTAACGCTGGTGTTTTTGTTAGATTAACTAAGGCTACTGCTGAATTAATCAAATTAGCTGAACCATACATTGCTTACGGTTACCCATCATTAGCTACCATCAGAAAGTTAATCTACAAGAGAGGTTACGGTAAGGTTAACAAGCAAAGAATTGCTTTATCTGACAATGCTATCGTTGAAGCTAACTTAGGTAAGTACGGTATCTTATCTGTTGAGGATTTAATCCACGAAATTTACACTGTTGGTCCAAACTTCAAGCAAGTCAACAACTTCTTATGGCCATTCAAGTTATCTAACCCAACTGGTGGTTTCAGAACCAGAAAGTTCCAACACTTTATCCAAGGTGGTGACACTGGTAACAGAGAAGAATTCATCAACGCTTTAGTCAAGCAAATGAACTAAATTAAATAGCATATTTTTAATTATGTTTTAATTTTGTTTTGATATATGGATTATTTATGCAAATAAATATCTACTTAATCTTTCAATTTTTGTGTATTATATAATATAAGGATTTTTATTCATCTGAATTATGCGCTTAACCGATAAACAAGATAATCTAACCATGTAATTTCCTTCCACCAAGAAAATGTAGATGCAATATTAATATCTTCATTAGCTATGTTACCATTATTTTTCATTCGGACATTAATGATCCAGATAAATATATATGATGCAAATTGAAAAATATTGATAAGTATAATCACGCTTAAGAATAATGTAATTATATTAACAATCCACATACCAAAGTTCTTTTGCTGATTCCTGTATTTAAAATAAATGTAGTATTGCTTCAATATTGGAAAATTTCGTATTACGCTGACAAAGTGCTTGGTAGTTCCTTTACTATTTTCATCTTGCAGGTCTAAGTAAACCTTTGACTTGAGATTTCCTATCAATTCATTCTGGCGTTGTAGACTCAAAATTAGACTGTCAATTGCAGGCTTTTTCCTTTCTTCCTTAACTTGGTAGTCTAATATTTCTTGTTGATACACTTTACAAAGATTTTCCAATTCAAGTATTTTTCTATCCTTAATTTTCAGATCTTTTAAAAGGTCTCTGATATTTCTATCAGTGTTTCTTTCAGTTAATCTATTTTCAAGCGTTTTTATATAATGATTTAGCCTTTTAATTTCAGTTTCTAAATTTTCAACGCTGTTAAAACGCCCATGGCGCTCCTCATCTTTGTAATATCTATCAGAAACCATATCTATAGAATTCGGTAATTTTCTTGTAAAGCCATATGCATCTTTTTGAATCGGAGAAGTAGGTGGTGTTATCCTGGAATGCTTATCCAAATTAATTCCAATGTTATTATTTTTACTTCTCTGTATTATATTGTTTGTTTTTGACCTTTCAGATCTCAATAATCTTCTCAAATCTGATAATGAGAGATTAGCCCTTTCCCTCAAGTACAATTCAAAGTCAGAGTACTGGACCAAACGGAGCAAAAACCGTATGATATCCACTTTATATAATTTTAATAGTGGCTTTTCATTGATCATAAGCCTTAATAATTTTACTTCATCTGTGGTAAATAACCCTTTAAAGTTTAGTATATTCTCCATTTCAAATATTAATTCTAAAATTTTCTCAACGAAAATGAATCCATTATTACTCGAATGCACATTGATTCTTTCCCAGCAAAGATTTATTAACTCCTCGATATCATCACTGAGCACCATTTTTAGATAAACGAATACAGTATAAAATATATGATAAACAGATATTTTTATCTGCGCGTATTATTTTTAATTTAAGAGTGCATAATTTAAACTAGATAATCCTAACATTAGATAAGAATTTAGTATTTCCTTTAATTAGCTATTGTATCCATATATATATATTATCTATTTTTCATTTATGGTTTCTTCGTGGAAGAGAATTATATTAATTTAAGTTTTTGAATCATCTACATTATGCTCATTATTCTGATCTACTAACAAATAGCTGCGTGTTGCTCTATCATCTCCATCTATGATTTCTCCCGTATTATCGATATCTCTATGCATATTACTCCAACGAACACTTTCTGCAGAAGCACCCAAGTAGTTGCTCGACGTTTTTACATTTTCTAACTTAGTTTCTGATAACAATTTCAATATGTTTTCAATAGCTTCATTATTTCTAATAGGTCCGCCGTATAGATTTCTAAGTATAAACATGAAATGATAATATCTTTGTTCTGGATTCTCATCCAATTTAATCTTGTCAACTTCACTATACAATTTAAGCATTTGTTGGCTAAACTTTTCAATTAGAAGGCCTAATATTAATATTTCATTTGTTGGAACCACTTTTAAATCATTTCCAACAGACAATAGATTCATTAGATCCGAATAGTTCACTTGCAGTCTAAAGTATCTTGGAATTTGTGATGAAGGTTCAACCAATTTACAAATTGGACAAATATAATGCTCTTCATCTTTGGTTTGAACGTAATCTTGTAAGCACTGAATATGGTACCATTCATTACACCTATCACATCCAATCATAGTTCCATATTCCAAATCTCTGCAAATACAATAAAATTTTTGTGTCATTTCTGAGTCCTTAGAGAATTTGGCTAAGAAGGGTGAAGATGCATGGTATATGTCATTTGTATCAAGAAATTCAAGATTGTATATCAACTGACTGAGTTTATTCACTAGTTCACTATGTATAGTTAATTTTAGATTTAGTTCCTCAGGGTACAATTTTTTCAGATATAAAGCATTTGATTTTACATCTTTAAAATGGTCCCAGACTGAAGATATCCATAAGTCAGTTTTAGACAATTGGTCTTGTAAGATACTAATTTCAAAGTTCAAATTGCTATCATATATCCAATTTTGCAATTGTTTAGTATCACTATAGGAAAGCTTCACATCTGAATTTTTAAAGTCTTTGAATGATTCTATTAAAGTGCGATTTGATTGCAAGTCTAAGATCCTATTGTATACATTTAAATCAATGAATAGATTATTTTCCTTTAAATTATCAATAACATCATTCAACTGGCCACCTTGAAGCTCGTCGTCAAATTTCACGTCTAAAAATTTAGTAACTTCTTGGTTAAAATTCTCACTAGTTTCTAGTATATATTTTATTCTAGTTAACCTCTTGATATCTCCACTCCCCAAAATCTTCACTCCTTCTTGAAAAAAGTCTCTTAAATTTTGCAATGAGAATATTTCCTTTTTATCTGAATAAGGATCACCTCCACAATCAATGATTTCGAAGCTAGATATCCATTTCATTCGGTTTCTAATTCTAATCAAGAAATTCAAAGATGGTAAAGATATTCCAAAACTTTGACCGAGATTTATTAAATCTTCAAATTCCAGTATATTCTTGCTCTGTTTACTAAGCAATACTCTTGAAGCTTTTTCAAAGTTCTCTATTTCAATTTTAAGTTCTAGAATCTGGTCAATTTCAGGACAGGAGAAATTTAAGGTCGGAATCTTTTTAATTAGACTCAATAACCTATCCAAGCCATCAGGTAGACTTTGGAATTCATTTCCGTTCCTTATTCTCTGTTGATACTTCAATGCTAATATGCTTTGACAAGAATCAATAAATTGATTTGACTCGTTTAGGAATAGTTTTAAGTTTTCTATATAACTTTTAAAAGTATTCAATTTTATAGCTTCATAATCATCCTTATTTCCCAGCCTGCTTAAAAAATTAGAAGAAGAGATAGCCGAATATATTTTTTCGCCTTCAAGTAAAAGTGATTTATATAACTTCAAGGTGACCTCAGAATTTTCATTCATTAACTTTTCGTAATTTTTCATCCAGTTATCAAAATTAATGGAATACCCCTGTAAGATTTTTGCGAAGTTTTTAAGCTTGTCATCGGAGTATACAAGGTGTAATTCGATCTTAAATTCATCAAATGGAATAGTTTTATCTTTATAATTTTCCAAGAAACTATCTAATCCTAATATGAAGCTCTGTTTATTATTTGTATCGATTAAAACAACTTTAGATGGAAATGTATCAATTAATTCATCGTCAGATATCAAATCCAATTCACCATTAAACTTTTCATCAATTATGAGCTCTTTAAAGCTTATCAATTTTCTCACCGTTTTCCTTATGTCTAATTCCTTTTTATAGAAATTATCATACATAATTCGAATTTTGTAATAAATATCAGAATTAAACCCAATACTTTTACCAGAATCATATAAATGAATTAAATTTACAATCAATTTGAATGTAGAGAAATTTGGTATTATGGATTCTTTCGACAACAATCTTTCTCCTTCTAAAGCATAATTCAACCATAGCTTTGTTGCAAAATTGACCTCTTCACTCAAATTCATTCCAAATGATAATGTTGATGAAAAGGCTTTAGGGTATTTAATGATCATCTCGCCTGGCTTCTGTATTGTTGTAGTGTACTTAATACCTTTTTCATCAAGCATCTGCGGAGTAATCAAGAACTCTTGATTATATCTTATAGAAGATGATTTTTTTTCGATCAATTTCTGGAAATACACATTCGAATGTTTCAATCTAATATCTGAAACAGGGTTAATCATGTTTTCCAACGAGTTCATTAATGTGTCATGCTCAATTCCATCTTCAATCATATGCTTAGACAAATTTTCAATATCCCAAGTTTGATTGTTTACGTTAATTCTATTACGGTTATTATTATTGACCTCAAATATTAACTTCTCAAAGCTTTCAAACTCCAGCTCCGGTATGAAATACCATCTTTTATAGGCACCAAAGAATTGATAGTTACATAGTTGAGTAAAATGATCCTCTTTAGACCAATTCTCAGTGCTAAATGTCATCCCAATGTTTAGCCTAGTATTAATTAAATCTTGATTATTTAAATCAGAATCTGACAAAGCACCTAGTAAACTATTCGGTAATATAGGAATGTTGTGTAAATTCCAAGGATTTAATGATGCTTCAAGTAGCTTCGTCGAGTAATCTTTAGAATTGAAATAAGAAGTCTCAATACTTCCATTATTAGATGAATTAGAATGTATTGAATTATTTTTACAAATTGTTGAATTAATATTAATGTTGTTTAAAGTATTCTTGTAATTGACAAATTCATCACCTAATTTAGCAAAACCAGAACCATTAATTGAATTTGAAATATCAACACCATTCTCCAATTCTATGCCATCAGTCACAATATCCACATTGTTTTGATTCTGGACATAGTTCCAGTATAACTCTTCAAAAGAATTGAATTTTATAACATTTCTCTCAGATGAAGGAGCATTCGGTTCATTGAACTGTAAAAAGTTAGCCGATGATGTTGATATTTTATTAAAATGTGTTTTATTATTCAGTATGATATATTCTTGAAACTTTAGATCCTTTTCCATGAATTGTCGTAATGAATAAATTGATGCAAATTTACCATTTGATTTCAATCGTGATTCATCTTGAATTATAGACTGGTGCACATACATCGATCGCAAAGCATGATTCAATTGTGTTTGAGGTAGGATTGCGGATTCAATTATATCTGTTGATCTCTTACTTCCAGCTTTAGTATCAGTTTCAGACTTCATAATGAGACTATTAGGTTGCTTCACATCTATCAAGTGAGGCGAATTTAATAAATATCCTTTAGATGACTTACTTTTTATTGATCTTTTGAATTCTTTTGAGGAACCAATTATTAAGGGAGGTTCAGCTTTAACTTTCTTTGAAGAATCAAACAAATTCTCTAACTCTCTCTTGCAATTTTGATTCTCAATATCACACGAATCAGGAGAATTTGTCTCATTTTTTATATCAATGATTTCGTTTTGTTCTTCCCTCATGTATAATTCAAATGGATACAAAATTCTTAAATAAGAAGACTTTAAAGAACTACTCAAGCTCGTCATTATCTTTCCTTTGTATCCCAATTCTCTTCCTATCTGGGCCCAAAGCTTTTTGTTTATAACCTCCTCAAAGCCTCCCCTCATTAGCACAGACCTATATAGTTTATATAAATCCAATGGTCGCTTATCAATCATAGGTAGCTTATTCAAGAAGCTTGGGAGTTTCTTACCTTCAGAACTTGATTTATTTGATTTCCCATTCTTTTCATCCATTTCTTTTAATCCATCATTTATTTGCAGTAATATTTTATTTTCTAATTCCCGCGGTTCTAAAGTAGGAGGCTCTGTCGATTTCAAATCTTGGCTCAAAGCAGGTAGGTTAGCTTCAATATTATCCAATTTATCCAACGATTCGACATTATTTTCTAAGCTCATTTTTTCATTATTAATATCTTCTCTAGATATACATTGCGTATCACCCTCCAATTGTGTGGGCTCTCCACTGAAAATATCGTGTTGAACTATCGGCTCTATTCCAGTCAATATCGAAGCAATTTGAACCTCAGTTAAGTTTTTGAATTTATCGTCGTCATAAGATAAATTTTTTTCCTGTGGGAGGAACGTTCTTCCTGTAGCTATACCCTTAGTATTCATAAAATCAAGATCGTTATTCACATTATTAAGTTTACCCTTCCCATGAGCATTTGATTTCTTGCTTAAGTTAATGGATTTATGATTAGAATTATTGAGATGAAAGCTCACTAAATCTTTATGAAATTTTAGCCTATTTTGTAGCTCATCATGAGAAGAATTGTTCAATAATTTATTAGTTTGAAACCAAAACAAATCGCTATTAATTTGAAAATTAGATTTAATACTATCATCAATACTTTCAGGTAGGATTATTTTAATTGCTCCGTATAATTTCCCTTCTTTTTCATATTTTTCAACTACTTTTATAGGATCTTGGGCTTCTGATTCATCTAATTTAATTGTTGGAATCCCATTATCTTGCGGTAAATCAGTCAAGGTAATTTTGCTGGACAAATGAAAAAAATCCAACGGAAAGTTTGCCTTAGTCTTTTGTTGTGGTGAATTGAATGGATTGTAATTTATGTTAGTTGTCTGACTATTGAACGAGACCTGTTTATTATTCCGTATTACTTGAAAGCTTTTTAAATCTGGTAATTCTCTTTGAGTAAAGAACCTTGATGATTTAGGAAACTTTGAATTACCAGGATCATCATTGATTATCGACATTCTTATTCCAAATCCTATTATCTACGAAATTTTATATGTAAAATTGAAATCGTTTTTAGGTCGCGAAGTTAGTTGGCACCACATTATTTTAATATTAAGAGAATCACTTTTGGAATAACATCATGTGAGTCTAGATAGAATATGGTCAGGAAAGATACAGTCAACGCCTTATAGTAAGACACAGATGGTAAATCACATAAGAGAATGTATATATTTCAAGAAAATTAGATATTATAGAACTTCCGATTATGATTGAAAATTGAAATTGTGATGTCAAACTTATAACTAAGGGGAATTCTAATTCTAATCAACTTGATTTTATAATATAATATCACATAAGATAAGTGATATAATGATTATCATATCCTGTGGGAGATTTATTTATATAAAGAATAAATTCATCTCGAAACTATGTACATGATCGAAAAATGAATTAAAGGAGATATTAAATTACATTGCTATATTTCTGAACCAACCGACAGAAATGAAATTTATATTCATATGTGTAAGCTTAATCTTAGCCATTCTAACAACTGCATTAGACCCAACTCTTCCTTTTTCTGTGATTATGTCTTTGACAGAACTGGATAAATCGAATACTTATACAGCAAGTATAACCCAGGAGTTATTGGATGATTATGAATCCTATATAGTAGACACGTTGAAAGGTAGCATTGGATATAAGTATGAATTTATAAAGGCGTTGCTGATAGAGTTTCAGCAGGCCTCTAGGCTATCTAACTACATTAGTGATACCTTAATGAGAGAGGGTTCAAACTTTGATGAGGAATCCTTAATATCGGGTTTGAAAGCAATTCTTGTTAATTATAGGAAGGATGTATTAGAAAAATATAATATAACCTTGAACGTGGAGAAAGATGAGACGATCAGAATCTCTTATGAATTCGAATGAACAAAAAAAAACAATAAATTGATCCAGTCAAGTATATAAGGTTATAATAAATGTAATAAAATAGTAAGAGATTTTAAATAAAAAAACTTAACTAATGAATAAAAGCCATATTATATAAATAAACAAACACACATAATTTGTTTCAAGCAAAAAAGAATTGAAAATTAGGGAAAGACGCTTGAAGACCTCTCTGCAATATTAGATAAAGATTTACCATCGAGTAGCAATAAAATATATCTAGTATTCCATCTCATCAAAGTTAATATCCCTCAAATCTGTGAAATCAATACTATCTATTGCAATCTGGCCAAATGTGTTCTCACCTGAGTATAAAACATAAAGAAATCCATCTTCATCCTTATGCTCTTCATATATTTTACTCATTAATGCAGCTGTTGGTGGTAAGATGTCATTAATGAAGATAAATATAGCCTTTTCACTAGGTAACTTAATTCTTTTCCTAATGACATACACAAACTGACCAACGGATAAATCTCCAGGAACTAAGTACTTTCTCTTATCAATTTCAGGAATATCAGAGTTTTCTACCTTTTCACAAATCACTGGTAATCTATTAGTAAATCTCTGTGTGATTCTTGTTGCTTCAGCCTTTCTTTTTTCTTTTTAAATATGTTAGTATTGAGCCAATAAATCAGTGGCAAAAACTGTAACACTTACCAAATGGATGTTCGTCTTTAAATTGCGATCTCATAATTGTTCTATTCTTATGTTAGTAGATGTTTGTTTGTAAGGTGGCAATGGCTATTTTTCCACAAATAGGTAAATAGTTAAATAGATAGTAGTTCTATAGTTAACCATAAGTAGCCAGTAATTGATTCCCTAAAAATAGTTACATACTATTAATAATTTGGTTAAATTATTTAAAAATTGGTATCAGCTTTTTGTTTATGGGATTTTATCTTATCTTATGGCTCAAATAGTACGTGATTAGATAAGTCGTGCAAACGTGCAATAATAATTCTTACACAAAAAAAAGATAGGCTGCTAAAGTGACCTAAGATGTGTCGGAGAAGGATGTGTCATACATATGATTATACGCATAAAATACTAGAATATAAAGCTGAAATGTATTTGTATAAGACTATTAAACTCTAATAGTGGGCATCCGAGTATAATGATTTTATCTTTATCGAATTCATAATAACTAGCTTATAAACCTGCACATAATTTTACAAGAGATCAATTTCTAGTAATTTAATTCTTTTATTACATCAGAAACTTGCATCTAATTTATAAATGGTATATTCCAAAAGATTATTCCACGGTTCTTCAACTAAGTTATTCAAACTTAAACAAGAGTTCAAATTAAAATGTGGGATTGAAATTCATACTCAATTAAAGACTAAATACAAACTTTTTTCTCTATCTGCCTCTAGCTTCGATTCAAAACCAAATTCAAATGTTAGTTTTTTCGATTCAGGATTACCGGGTACATTTCCAAAACTAAATCCTGAAGCTATTTATCTTGGACTTATAGCAGCATGTGCATTAAATAGTGATATTCAAAGCATATCAACATTTGATAGAAAGCATTATTTCTATCCTGATCAGCCGTTAGGATATCAAATTACACAGTTTTATCACCCCTTAGCTAAAAATGGTCAGTTAGAATTAACTAGAGAATTTGATGGAATTTCTTCCCAGTCAAAAACCATCAATATCGAAAGGATACAGATTGAACAAGATACTGGAAAGAGCAATTACAATAAATTTGATAAAACAATTCAGATCGATTTGAATAGAAATAATATTCCATTGATAGAATTAGTTACCAAACCCGATTTCGAAAATTTTGAACAAATAAGAGCATTTCTTAAAAAGTATCAGACATTAGTTAAATATTTAGGAATTTGTTCTGGAAGTTTAGAAAACGGTGCCATTCGGGTGGATGTTAATATTAGTATTAATGGAAATAATAGAGTTGAGCTTAAAAATTTAGGTAGTACTAGTGAAATTCATGAAGCTTTAAGTTATGAATATAATAGACAAATTAGATGTATTAAAGAAGGTATTGTTATAGATCAAGAGACAAGAGGTTGGAACGGTAGCGAAACATTGAAACTAAGATCCAAAGAGGATAGCTTTGACTATAGATACGTTCCGGATTCAGAGCTACCAAGAATTATTTTGGATAAGAATATAGGGGAGATAATCAAAAAGACAATGCCGGAGATGCCTGAAATTGTCCTCAAGAAATTGATAACGAGTCCTTTCAACTTAGAATTAAAGCATGCAAAATTTCTAATAGATAACCATGAACTACTACAATATTACTACAAACTTTTCGATTTAATTGTAATTAAGCACAAAAAAGAATTTAAGTATCCTAACAACTGGTTGATTCATGAGTTAATTGGATGTTTTAATAAATTTAAGCTTAAAATTGACGTTAAGCTAATCACACCTGAAATGTTAAGTGAGATTATATTAAAGGTTCTAAATGATGAAATTTCGTCAACCTCTGCAAAATATTTATTAAGTGAAATCATTAGGAATCAAAACAACACCATTCAACCTATAGCCTCGTTAATTGAGAAATACGATTTAGGAAAACCTAAGGACATTTCCAGTATTGAATTAGACGAAGCAATCGAAGAAGTTTGTATAGATATAATAAGTCAAAACTCTGAAGTGGTGAGCAAAATCAGGAAAGGTAAAAAGGGCTCTATCAAATATTTAGTGGGATTGTGTATGAGAGAAACGCAGGGTAAGGTGAGTTCGAAATTAATTCAACAAAAATTAGACGACTTGATTAATTTAAATATGTAAAATATGTAAATAGAAAATGAAACAAAATATTAATAGATTATTTTTCAATTGAAGATTCATCAATAATTTGTCATCAGAAAATTATTAGGCCTTTTAGTTTCAAAATTAAGTTCCTCTTTCTCATTAGACGATATCGCAATACTATTTTGTATGGAAGCTGTTTCGAAGTTCTTAACCGATACCTCTGTAGGGGAATACTTTGAAATTGTTAATGGGGTCTCTTGTATATCCTTAGGAAGAACATCATTGTAGTCTGAAAAATCGTGCATTGTCGATCCATTGGTCCAATTAGAGACTTCTGAGAGATCAGATTTGTTAGAATTTGTCCTAAATTGTTTAGGTAGTGACTTTCTGAACCTTGAAAGCGTGACGTTGTCAGGGTAGCTGAAATGACTGAATCCAATATATCCAAGAATATTTTTATACATGTCTAAAGCATCAGATCCAAGTCCAAATATAATAAATGCAATAAAAGATAAGCCAATATCAATGAATCTATCATAGCATGTACTAATTCCTAAATCATAATAACCTATCTCTCCCCAATATGAGGTATGAATATCTTTCCAGATAAATGGACCACGATAATATTTAGCGTCAGAGGCGAAATTATAAACAGCTAAGGGCACAAGAGCTATAATGATAAGAATACTGAAAATTAATAATCTTGCAAATTTTCTAAAATTTAATCCAGAATTCGTACATTTTAAAATGTTATTAACATCCTTCTTCTTCTTAAAATATTTAATCAATGTTAATGCTGCGAAAATTAGTGCAACGATCGCCCAAATAAGATTCCAAATGGAATAAAAAATTAAACTCAAGTAGGTGTAATAAAAAGTTGTAGTACATCCTCGGTACCTACCTACCATATATCTTGATGCTTGAACAACATAGCTTGTTGACATCACAAAAATAGGAGTTATTAAACATATTGCTAAGTCTAGAAACAATTTCCTTTTAGACTTTGTTCCCATGAAAATAGGATTCTTTGCACATAGAACCATATAAAGATTAAGAGCTAAGGCACTTACTGCTGCTATTTTACCGCTGGAAGATCCGAGTTCAAGCTTTAATACGATATCGCAGTATACTTGACCATCCCACTTCTCGTAAAAGTTATCATTGCTCCAGATAATGGCACAAATAAAGCTATTCAAATCCAAGAATAATAACCAAAATATTAAAAAAATAGCTGGTATATTTTTACAACGACAATGCCAAATGAAAGCTGGTAATAATAATAAGAATGCGAATAATGAGAAAATACTGAGTAAAATTCCTTGCGAATCCATTATCTTTTTAATTAATATTTAGTATAATATACAATATTAAAAGATTTTAGCAAGTTGGGAATCCATTTCCTTATTTATATATATATATATTATGATCGTTCAGCAACTTAAAAGACATTTCAGTCAGCAATGTTTGAGGTGTTGATTATTCTTTGGTTTCCAAATTAGGTAAATACCACATCCTCGATTTGAACATCAAAGGGTAAGATTAGTGCTGCACACCGAAAATATTTTTACTTTGTTCAAATATAGCCCAAAAGTTTAATCACTCAGATTCAGATTTTCAATTGGCATCAATTTCTGGTAAATTATCTATTAATAAAACAGTTTACATATATTAAGTATACACAGTTCGTAGAATATAAAAGATGATCTATACATTATAATTTCTTAAAGAATAGACTTCAAGACTTCGTCAGAGGAGACAACACCAGAGAATTTTCCTTCTAAGAATTTTAATAATTCAACAACATTTTGCTTTAATTCATCGGTTGGGAATTGTTTTAATCTATCGATATTTTCTTCTCTTCCTAAAGTAGCCTCGTTAATTAACTTGATTCTTTCAGCTTCCTTAACAAATATCTTGGAGAAAATACCAACGATTGTTTGAGTTTGGTTCAAAATAATTTCATTATTAGATTCGTATAAACTGATAATGAAATTGAAGATTGGTGTGTTTTCTTCAAAACCAGTTTCTAATGGTAAGTGACTTAATAATGGTGGTACCACATGTTCTAATGGAATTGCACTTTGATTCTTTAAAGCCATTCTAGCAACACATCCACAAGCATTGGCATATGATCTATGAACAACATCCTTGGATTCTTCATCGTCCGCAGAATCTGCTCTTTTGTCTGTCTTATTCAATAATTGGAATAGTAATTGTAATATAGTAGGGTATGTAGCAGATAAGTCTTCGGTAGCATATTCAATTAAAATACCAACACCGTATGCAGCATTACCTTTAACTTCTAAGGACTTATCATTAGCAAGTTTATCAGTAAATATTTCCAAGAGATTTCTGGTGTATGGGTTAGTTTCCTTTACACCTGCAGCAATTTCAGCAAGACTACCAACTGAACTAACTCTCTTATTCTTAGATTTACTAGATACATTGCTTAAGATGACATCTTTAACTTGACCAAATATATCATTAAAGTCACCACCTAAAGCGATAGCTAAGTTAACCAAAACTTCTAAAGCAGATTCATATAACAAAGCATCAGTTTCAGAAGTATCAATCTCATCAGATGGACCTTCTTCGTCGTCAATTTGGCAAGGGTGGGTATTGTTTAAAATTTCAGTAACTTGGTTGACTAAGGTAACTAATTCTTCTGTGTTTCCACCATCAACGACAGCAATAGCACCAAACTTGTGAATTCCTTCCGCTAAGTTGTCCAAAATACAAGCAACCATAGTTAATTCAAATTCCTCGGCTAAATTAGAAATGGTAATAGATCTTGTTTCTTTGATTAATTGCAAGATAGAGTCATCGACGTAAGATTGACGTGGTAAACCTTTTGGAGCCTTGAAATTTTCACCGCAAGAAGCAGTAAACATAGCAGTGGTGATTTTCCATAATGCGACCATAGAGGCTTCTCTCATACCAAAAGAATTGTCAATTTGATCAACTAATGTATCAATAGAAGTTCTCACATATTTGGCAAATTCTTTACCAGTGCCAACCGCCAATTCTGCTAATGCTACAGATGCAATTTCCTTTTCGATAGTAATACCAGTGTGTACATTGAATTTGTTTTCTAAATTTTCTTCTTCTTCTTCTTCATCCTCCTGGTCAACATTGAAGCTGAATTCTTCTTGCTGTAAACATTTAATAATTTCTGGAACAATCTGATCTAAAAAGCCAGCAAATTCAGTTCCGTATACCTTTGCCATATTAGAGATAAAAGCAAAGCCAGACTCTCTTATTCTTGAGTGTTCAGAACTTAAAGAAGTGTATGCAGCTTCAACAAGGGGCTTGGCGTAGGAAGAGAAGGATTCACCACCAACTGCTCTAGCCATAGTGGATATATTTTCAAATGTTAATGCCCTTAATTCAATATCATCTTCAGTCAATCCCTCAGTTGCTGCAACATTGGTAATGAATGGACCTAAGTTTTGAATTGATTCATTAAAGTATGGAGTAAATGCTTTACCACCGGCGTAAGCAGTAGAACCAATAGCTGAAACGATGGCTGATTTTAAAGAAGAGGAGTTAGCTTGTTGCAACATGTGGAATAATTTTTTCATCAATGGTTCTAAATATTGACCAATAGCTTCATGAGACATGAACTCGATTAAACCATCTAAAGCAAAACAAGCATACTTGTAAGCCATGACTGAGGTAGCCGAATCAATAATACTGATAATCAATGGTAATAATTCCTCATGAAAAACAGCCACGGCATCTTGTAATTCAGAGGTTAACTGAGATAAGGACCTTAAAGCGGCAACTCTGACTATAATTTCTGGGTCTTTCAATCCATTTATCAATGCAGGAATAATTTTTTTAATTTGGGTTGAAAAGAAGTCTGGAGCACCACTAGAGGAAACACCAATACACAAAAGTGCAGCTCTTCTCTCAAATTGGTTAGAAGAAGTCAACATAGCATTAACCCTTTCAAATAATGGGTTAATAACTTGGGATGGTGGTAATTCTGCAGCCAACATTGCAACAAGTCTTAAAGCTAATGGGGCTGGGGAGTCTTCTTCATTTTCGTTTTCTTCATCTTCATTGTTTAATTCGTCTTCAACATCAATTTCTTCAGAAGCAATCTTAGAAGCAATCACTGTAATTTCCGGGCCTAATTTATTGGATGAAATCTTCGATTTTCTTAATGAAACACATGAAATTAAGAATTTCAAACCAAAAACTCTATATTCCTCATCTAATTGGGTGTTAGCAGCAATTTCACAAATAAATTTAATCAAGTGAATTAAATTATCACCAACTAACTTAGAATCTAAGAATATCAAACTGTTAAAAACATTGAAAATAGACTTTGCCTTTTCAGTGTCATCATCTGCAATTACTTCCTTCAAGACTTCAACCATACCAGGAATAGTATTCTTAAATTGGTTTGCTAAAGCGACATTAATCTCGGCATCTTCTTCAATAAATTGAGAAACTACATCTAAAGACAAAACAGCGTTAACTCTAATATCTCTAGAAGAACCGTCAGATAACAAGCCAGAAAATAAGGTTAAAAAGTCTTCAACATGAGGAACGAGAGATGAGACTTGAGTTTCTAAAACAGTGTATAAAGTGTAGACTGCCATTTCTTTTGTTTGTACATCAGCATCTTGCACACCTTTAACTAAAGTTGGTAATAAGTCCGGCCATTCATTTTGATCTAAATCAATTTCTGCAATGGAAGCTACAACTCTAGCACATGAATGTCTAATCATTTTAGATGGCTGATGGAAGGTATTATTTAATAAATTTGATCTAATCTCAGCCTTAATTGAAGGATCAGTAGATTCCCATTTTGCAGCAACCAACTTTCTAGACTCAACAGCAGCTAATTGTTTTAACTCGTCATTAGGAGCATTTTGTATGATATGAAATAATGAAGGTAATGCTAATGGATTCGTATAAAAGTCTTTCGTTAACTTAGACGTAGCTTGCTTAATTACATTGGAATCTGGAATTAAAGTTTGTTTTAAAGTATCCTCTAAGGAGGAAATGTACTGGCTATCCATACTATTTGTAAAGGAAATGCTGACAATGATATTGAAAGTAAAAGATTCGTATAAAATTTTTTGAGATGTACATTTAATAAGTCGTGCGATGGTCGATATAAGGATGCCTTTATCTCTAATGAGCCAAAATCTCACAAGCTGCGATGCTTGTAATGTTAACCCACCACCTTTCTCCGTAAGCAATAGGATGTTTTTCGAAGTTATCAATTATTTAACTACATTTTTGTAATTAAATAAATATATACACGTCTGAATATGAAAGAAAATCTATATGCTGTCTTTCTAACTATTTGGTAGTGCTGTTTGTAAGACTATCTAACTCTCGTCATACCAGCACACTAATTAGGATATATCATTTAAATTTGCAGGCATTTCTTTGATTTTAATGGAGTAATATTTTTCAATATCATGTAAAGTGGCCACGTCATCGCTGGTAATTAAATTTATTGCTACACCTTTTCTTCCAAATCTTCCAGATCTACCAATCCTGTGGATATAATTTTCCTTGTCCATAGGTAAGTCATAATTTATGACTAATGAAACTTGTTGAACATCGATACCTCTTGCCCAAACATCAGTTGAAATTAAAACTCTGGAATTTCCTAGTCTAAATTCGTTCATGATCGAGTCCCGTTCGTCTTGTTTCATATCTCCATGCATTGAGACTACAGTAAAGTTCTGTCTCTTCATTTGTTCTGTGAGCCAATTCACCTTTACTTTGGTATTGCAGAAAATCACTGCTTGTGTAATGGTTAACGAATCATATAGGTCACATAATGTATCAAATTTCCAATCTTCTTTCTCGCACTGGATATGATATTGTTTAATACCTTCCAAGGTTATTTCATCTCTTTTTACTAAAATTTTAACAGGATCAGTGGTAAACTTTCCAACCATATCAAAAACTGACCTAGGTAAAGTAGCACTCACAACAACAACTTGAACATTGGATGGTAAATTACGGTATATATCATATATCTGTTCTTTATATCCCTTAGTTAATAGCTCATCTGCTTCATCTAAAATCAACATCTTTAAACCACGGGTTGTTAAATTCCTTCTTTTAATAACATCAAGTACTCTACCTGGAGTACCACTAACAATTTGTTGTCCTTGTTGCAACTTTTTTATGTCATCGCCGACGTTTTTACCTCCAATACATGCATGAGTCCTAATACTCATGTAATCGCCTAAATGCTTGACAACGTTTTGGATTTGTACAGCAAGCTCTCTAGTTGGTGATAATATAAGTGCTTGACAATCTTTTGAATTCGTGTCAATTACCTCAAGCATACCAATTGAAAATGTAGCAGTTTTCCCTGTACCTGATTGTGCTTGTGCTATAGTATCTCTACCACTAATAATTTGCATAATAGCTCTCGACTGAATGGCAGATGGTGCCTCAAATCCGTATCCATAAATACCTTTTAATAATTCAGGTTTAAGTTTCATACTTTCAAATGTAGAATGTACTTTGATGTTTTTCGATGACTTTTGGTCAAATTCTAACTGGTTATCTAAATCCCTATCGAACTCATCCATAATGGCTAGATAATATATGATAAGGGTATTATGATAAATAATAAATTAAAATTATCGCGATGAGAAGAAATCAAAATAAATTCAAATATAGGGATGACTGAAATAAAAGTTCAAAATATAATAGTGCTTATCGGAGGGGGACATGCATCTGGAAAAAATACAACTGCAAAACTTTTAGAAGAAGAAATCCCAATCAGTCTCCCCCACAGCAACTTGTGCGTTGAATTGATTGATTTGAAAAAATTCGAAACTAAGGTTAGTGATTCAGTAAGCGAAAGAATAGATGTTCTTAGTATACGGAAATATAACAGCACTAATGATCTGTATAAACCTTCGAGGTTTGATTTTGCAAGTTTGAAATTTTATTTAGACTCCAATAGAATTTCATCACAGGAGCAGCAGAAGATATTTTTGGTCCATGGATTATATGCATTGTATGACAAAGAATTGAGGGACATGGCTCAGATTAAGATATTCATTACTAGCGATCCAGATACCAGGTTGATACGTTGGATAAGAAGGGATGTATTGAACAATTCAGGGATTAATAGTAGCTTAGAAGATGTGTTACATCAATACTTGAGTGGAGCTAAGGATGAGATGAACAATTTTATATTTCCAACAAAGGAATTCGCTGATGTTATAATGCCTAGAGGCGCTGAAACCAATGCTGTTAAGCTAATTATAGACGGTATAATTCCATTCCTACCAAAAAATTCACGCCCTGAGAGGGCCTTTCTTGGCCATACATCTGGCGACTTTTTGAGACCAGGAACAAACGATATATTTGAAAGAGAGAGTTTTAACGATCAAAAGAGAGTATTTTATGAGTTAAATTAATAAATTTCAGGTTTTTAAATGCATTATATGATATAAACTGTTAATAATTTTTATTAGCTAAATTAATATACCATTTTCCTTAACAATGACATTAAGTGGATCAGATTCCACAGAATAATTATCTAATTTTCTAATCTTATCATTTGAGATTAATTCTCTCAATTTTTTATCGCTATTATACCAACTTTTAATCAAATATGTCATTTCATTAGACTTTAAATCATTATTAAATCCAGGGTACGCTTCTATAGTTCTGTGATCAATCAAAGATTTCATGATATAATAAAGCTTTTCGTAACTAACACCCGCTCTGGTAAAAATGTCTACGATTATTCCTTTCAGGGGTTTTTGGTTCATTGGGTCTTCCTCGATTGATTCATGAATGTATTTACCAACAAGCTTAATTAATTCATCGACTGGAAAAACAAGATCATTTGAAGAAAGTCTCGAGCCTATCAAAGAAAAATAATTATTAATAGTTACATAAAAAGGCTCCTTCCTCTCCTTATCAACAAGGAAATCATGAAAAACTTTTTCAAAATAGTATTCCCATCTCTTCAATATGTCATCTGTATTCTTGTAGTCAGATATTTTGAATATCAATAAACATAAATCAAAGTATCCCAAAGGATCTGTGTAATTATTGAACAAATCACTTATATTTAAGATTTTGTAGTTAAGAGCTTCGGAAGCAATTTCTTTATTTTCTTTGCTGATTCTTAAATCGGCATTTATCATAGATAAAATGTCCAACTGTACGTTAGCTACATCAGAAAGCTCTTGGATAATGCTCGATAATTGGATCATTTTTTGTCTCAAGTTAGGAGGGCAAACACAATTGCAAAATCCATTACCGCGAGCCAAATATTCTATTCTTTGATTAAGGTCCAATTTAAATTCTGATATAGCTAAAGAGTACAAAATGTTAGCAGCTGCAAAATAGTTTTCTCTTTTAGCGTGATATAACCACAATAATTCTGTTAGAGCAAGATCATTTTCTGACCTTTCTTCTAAAAATGGTAAAATAAACGGAGTATTGGTTTCTAATAATCTTTCGCTTACTCCTTGATCAATAAACCACTGATAAAATTCATAGTGGAATGATCTATCCTTAGATGCGAAACAAGTTTCGTATGTTGTGTCTCTTAATTCAATAAATTCTCCGATCAACAACTGGTCATTGCTTTCGGTAATTTGAATGGCTTTCATATCTACTTCAGACAAAATCCTAAAGATTAAATTATATAGTTGATGTTTTTTATGTCCGATTTCAGCGTTGACGTTATATGCGTTTAATACAGGAGTTTTACTGAATTTTTCGAGTTGATTTGAGTTTGATCCTGAGTTACTGGTTGAAGAATTTCCTAACTTATAGGTTAATTTCAACAACAATTCAACGGCACCAGTATAGAATTCTAATTCCAACATTATATTAATTGAGTTTTCAATATTTTCCAATGTTAAAGATTCGTAGGCTCTTTCAAATAATACCACAGCATTTTTCAAACACTTAATTTTCAAGTCGTTATCTCTAGTGCCAATATTTTTTGCCCTGGTTAAATTCTCGATAGCCTTGAAGATAAATACATCATCTGTAGAACAGAAAGAACCACAACGGCCCTGTAAAGAAGATGCAATTAAATCAATAGAGCCCCCCTTTAAGATATTTTTATTTATAATAGAGGAAAGCAAGTCTTTGATGAGATTTTTAACTTCACTACTTGGCAATAAAAGATCTTTAAAAGTTAAGCTTAATAGATTCAATTGATTTGTTAATGAAAGGAATTTCAAGATATCATTAAAATTTGTTTGGTTAATTTGCATTTCTTCTATTAATACCATCAAAAAAGATAATGCCTCCTTAATCGAATTTAGGCATTTAATGAGGGAGGTAAATGCAATATGCTCAGCTCTCATGCAGACTTCATTTTCAAATTTTGTTGGATCCGAACTATAATTTGGGGCATTCAAACCTTGTATATTACTTCCATTTTCAATGAAAAATTCAATTAATACAATAATTGAACCAATAAAAAATTCAACTTGTTTTTTATCAATGTTTAAACCTTTAATAAGTAAATTATCTTCTTTGACAGATAACTTTTCAACTTCACCAGACGGTCTCATATTAATATGTGGCAAGATAGTAAAAACTTTTCTATTCCAATAGTCTCTAAAAATTCTTGATATTAACAAACAGGTTCCGTAAAACCTATCACTTAAAACGACCTGATCAACGGTTGGGTGAGACTCTACGGGTTTTATAATACTGCTCAATTGCTGGTTGGCTTGAGGCTGTTGCGAGGTACTTGATTGGCTAATGTCTAAAAGTCTAGCATTGCTTCCACAAGTCGAGAATAATATTTGTGCTTTCCTTTTAAATAAGTCATTCACGTCATAGTGACTGTAAGAACAAGATAAATATAACAAAGTTGAACATGTTTCTTCGTATCCATTTTCCTCGATAAAGTTCTCTACTGTCTCTTCCTTTAAAGATTTCACGATTTGATCAGAAGTTTTTAATTGATATACTGAAATACCAAAATTTGTTAAGACTGCAAATTTGAGAGGATTTTTAGTGTATTGACTAGCCAAAATATTGGCGTAACCGTTTGGTGTTTCGGTGGCATTCATTGAAGGTGTTAGTTGAATAATATCATGGATATACGTTGGAGAAGAATCATCAAGAGAATCAAAGTTGATAAATTCGGCATCTTCAACGAGCTTATTGTTTTTCTTTAAAAATCCGTAGTTAACGGTACTGATAAATAATTTGTCAGACTTTTTGGTTCTCTTTGCACACAAAAAGACTCCGGGGCTAATTATTTTGCTGAGTTTGGTATTTTTTAATAACAGAGACTTCTGCTGGTTAGAGATTAGCTGGGATAAATACTGTTTAGTTCTAGAAAAAGCATCTAATTCTGAACTAACATTTGGAATTTCTCTAGATGGTGGGAATTTCATCGTAACAACAGACAATTTAATACGCGATATCAGAGGTGAATTAAAAGAATTCACCATAAAAGTTGAGAAGGTAGAATTGGCACCTAACTTCATCATAATACGACATCCAAAGTTAGTAATTGCAATTAATTGGATATTTGACGACTCTTTCGGTGATATTATTTGAATATTCATGACTCTAAATTTCAGAAATGATTTAAAATTTTGGGAGTCAACAAAAAGTGTTGATAAACTCTTAAATATCTCAGATGGTGTCAATTGACTGTGTTGAGTAAATTGTTCTTGATTAGGCTGCAATTTGTAAACACGTATGACTGACTTATTAGATAAGGCATATAAAACATCTCTCTCTGCATCCACTTCCAATTGGGTTACCATTTCAGGCAAATTAGCAAGAGAAGAATCTTTATTGGTATTTGAATTTTCAGTGCTATTGAAGAGTTCAAAAGGTGAGATTTTACCTAATGGTAAAACACTAGAAAGTCCACTCTTTGTTAAGCAAACCTTTTCACACTTGTTCTTTATAAAACTTGTTTTATTGGTATAATCTAATCTCCATATATTAACACCATCCCCTTCACCAGAAAAATATATATCATTCGTCTTTTCATTAACTGTGAAATTGTTTACAATTAATCCCTGAGTAGAAACAGATAAGTCGGGGTTAAAGATTTCCAAATTGTTCAATTCTTTGTCATAGTTTACAATAAATATATGAATATCCATCGGTGTAGCAATAAGTAAAAGGTAGTTTACATCTTTTATGAATATACCTGGTTTTGGCTTCACTAATTTGACGGTTAAAATAGAATGTCTAATCTGATTTATAGTTAAAAATTGTGCACTCTTGTTAAACGACGATTCATGTACTTTGTAATTCCATAGTACTAATCTGTTGTCAACGATTATCCACGATCTTTCTATTTCAGGGAACATACCAATCTTTGTTATGCATTCAGTGGAATTATATTCCTCGAAAAATTTGTCAGGAAGATTGATTTGTTCAATCTTCTCGAACCTTGAAAATTCACCAAGTCCATTTTCATAATCAAAGTAATAATTATCTATGCCAGATCCTGTCTTGTTTATGTTTTCGTCTGAATATAAATCTGACGGTGTCATCGAATCAATTTTGGTCATGTCAGTAATGTATTTACATCCTAATTTGAGAGGCAGCAAGTATGAAAAGTTAGGCACGTTTATTTTATAGTTCACTTCATTTACGGAATCTATATTAATAGGGTGTAAGAATCTTTGCGCCAAATTACCACGAGATGAATTCATAGTTGAATTTTTTTCTTGCTGAAATTGTAATGAATCCAACGAGGGATCGCTCAAATTTAAAGTCGGAGTAATTAACCTAGAATCTTGACTCCCGTTCACTGGATTCTTGTTAAATGGAATTGTCATATTGATTAAGAGACGATACTTTGTTTAACCTAATGACATTTCAAATGCTAATTGTTAACTTTTTTTCTGTCGCTGTTTACAAATGTTTTTGTTTGTGCACGACTTAAAACAAGTCAATCTTGTTACTCTATAAGCTTATATTGTGATAGAACAAGCTTAGCTGTTACAACAAATAGTGGCAGAAAAGTATATAACAATAAATTCTTAAACAGAGTATTGTTTGGTAAAATTATTCAATACTGGTTGGAGCGTATTTGCCTTAATGAATAAGATAAAACAAAGAGTGCAAAATAATGAATAATTTATTGTCCCCTAAAGCTTTCTTAAGACTAAAAACGATTTATTTCAATAATTATGGAATATGCAATTGAAGTTAATAGCTATGTTAATAGCATCTCCGGCTTTACTCTCACAGCAACATAATTTGCCATGTGCAGTCTGCCAAATAGTCAACTATAAAACGAGACTAGAACTTATTAACATATTCAGCTTCCTTTTCGTTTAATAATGCGTTCCTTAATTATATTATCATATATATATGGTTTAGCAATCGCTTTTCCAATTTTCTCTAGCTTTTTCTCTGATCTGAACTCTGATCTAAGACTTATTAAGTTAGGTCCTGATAACTACATGATCGTTGATGGAGATAAGGAGAAACTTGCATTGAAGAGGAAAGATATTAACTTTATTGATGTAACCAATCAAATCTCAATTGAGGAAGCTTATGAGAGAGGGCTTGTTTCGAAGTCATCTATCTCATTCTTAGACAAGGTATTGTTAATGGGTTCAAAGCAGGTCACTGTTTTGGAAAAACCTGTTCCGGTGTATAACTATCCAAGTACTGCTGGATACCAAGATATTATTAAAGGTTTATTCAAAAATATTGATGTAGAGTTTATGACTGTCACTCTAGGTAAGTTCACTTCATTTTATACGAGATATTATAAAAGTGAAAGTGGTCTTGAAAGTTCTAACTGGTTATATGAGACAATTGAGAATCTCAAGGAAGGTATACCTAAGGTATCTGTAGCAAAGTTTCATCATAAAGAATGGGATCAATTCTCCATTATTGTTTCAATTCCAGGTGAAGTAGCGGATAAGGTAATATTGGGTGCCCATCAAGATTCAGCAAATTTATTATTTCCTAATTTAATGAAAGCCCCTGGTGCTGATGATGATGGATCTGGAACAGTCACTATTCTAGAAACTTTAAGAATCTTACTTCATGAGTATAAAAATAACAGGTTTGCCCCTTACAATACTTTAGAATTTCATTTTTACTCAGCCGAAGAAGGAGGTTTATTGGGTTCTATAGATGTGTTTACCGAATACCTGAGAAATAACGAAATTGTTTTGGGTATGCTTCAACAAGATATGACTGGCTCTACTTCTCGTACTAAAGATGCTGGTGTGGAACCGCATATGGGATTAATTGAAGATCATACTAGTATTAACTTGAATAATTTCTTGAAGATGATTATAACCCAGTATAACAATATTACATACCATGAGACAGAGTGTGGATATGCATGTTCAGATCATAGTTCTGCGTTAGAATGTGGGTATCCTTCAAGTTTTATAATTGAAAGTGAATTCAAGTATTCCAGTAGGTATATTCATTCCGTTTTGGATACTATTGATCGAATTGACTGGGAACACGTTATAGAACACGTCAAGCTTTCCATTGCTTACATTTATGAATTGGGCTTAGCTCTGAAGTTACATGACTCTAAATAACGATATTTTATTTGCTTCTAAATATACAACGGTTATTCTTAATTCTGTAGATTACATTCTTATATTACCAAATCTAATCTTCTTCAGGGAATTCGTCTTCAACCTTCTCTTTCTTAGCAAAACGAACAACATCAAAGCTAGTTTGTTTTAAGGATGTTAAGGTATACTTGTTATCTGAATCTTCATCGGTTACCACGCGTTGCCTAACGTCACATTCGACAAATAATTGCACGCCAGGCTTTAAAAATTTTTCAAAGGAATCAACATGGCGCTCATTGAATACTGAAATGTTGAACCAATCGGTGATAGTTTTCTGTTCTTCACTTGGGGCGTATTTATTAACAGCCAAGGAGTAATTGATAAATTTAACGCCATCTCTAGTTTCACGGAAATTAACATTTCCAACAGTACCGAGCAATTGTATTTTAGCAAATGACGATCTCAAAGAACTATTTGAGAAAGAACGAATTGAGTTTCTAAGCATCTTTGTTTTTTTATGGCTTAATAGACTTTATAAGAATATTAACTTAATTTTAAGTATTTTATCTCAAGTTTTACGTTTTTGTGTAACAAAATTGTATTTGCATGGAAATCAAATCAAATGTATTTAATGTTGAATTAACTATGTTATTATTCTAGGCTATACGAATCATAGCTACATGAGGTGGGTTAGTAGAATTGTGTAAATTTTATATGGAACAGCAGTTTATATTGAAAACAAGGGAATCTGTCATTTTTTACATAAATATGTTAATACATACTACATATTAAATGTGAATATCAAAAAGGCTTAGATGAACATGGACAGCCTCGGTGTTAGATTTGTAGATATGAAATAAAGATGAAATTGATATCAACAATAGACTAACATCCAGGTATGATATTACTATTATACTTTTCATATATAGCACTTCCGAAAATTTAACCAAGAAGACTCCGTGGCCAAGCTGGCTAAGGCGTAAGACTGTTAATCTTAAGATCGTGAGTTCGATCCTCACCGGGGTCGCATATTTTGCCTTTATGGCCAAGTTGGTAAGGCACCTCACTAGTAATGAGGAGATCGTCAGTTCGAATCTGGCTGAAGGCATTTTTTTAATTAATTTTGATAGTAATTTTTTTTGTTATATACCTAAATTAACACTAAAATAAGCTGAAAAGGATTCTAATTAGTACTTGAATTTCACAGACATTTCAACAGCTGCGGCACCCCAATCCTCACCATGGTTATGCATTTTGCCTTCAATTAAGCCTGCTCTTGCTTCGGCTTGTTCGTCGGTTAAACAAGTTAAAACTCCAAAAATAACCGGCTTATCAAGGTCAAAGTTCAATTTCATTAACTGTTGAGTGGTTGAGTCACAAATGTATTCAAAGTGCATAGTAGAACCTTTGATCAAGACTCCGATAGGAATAACGGCATCCAATGGTTTACCCAATGCTTCTTGCTTCTTGACAAATTGCTTAGTACCAAATGGTAATTCAAATGATCCTGGAACACTTTCTACGATAATATTTTCTGCCTTTACATTAAGCTCAATTAAGCGCTTCTTAGCCCCTTCAACTAATGCATCAATGATCCTCTTATTCCATCTTGCATGAATAATACCAATTCTTAAGTTTGAGCCTAAGTAATGTTAATATAAGACCATCCATATAATCAACTAAATCTCTACTTACCATCATATGCATTGTCTAATTTACCTAATCCGTGTACTGCCATTCTAATATTGTTCTACTAATATAAAAGAGAAATTTAGAATTTAAAAATGTGTAATAATAACCATTATCTGGTTTAGGTATATCTCTCAAAAAATCGAAGCCCTAAGAGAAATTTGACTTGGCACACTACTGCTTCGTTTATAAACAGAGCTCCATTTTTTTTGTTCTAAATAAAAAATTTTTGAATATTAAAAATACCAATAAAAAGTATGTAATTCGTACCCTTTATTTTTGAAGTATAATGATGATACACATTATTATGCATAGTTCAACTGATTAAGATGATTGATACCATAACCATCAAATAGTCTTTCACCCCTATCTGAAATACTTCATTGCTTATATTTTCATTTAAATAATATACTAACAAAAGACTAGACTATCATTTTCTTGTTTCGATTTGACTATATATTTGTTTGGAGAATAGTTAAATACGCAATGACTCCAATATTCTAAACTAGTAAACCATTAGTATTGTGCCTTCCGAGAAGCGCCATTTCTGTGAAGACGACATACTAGAGACATATTTCCGATATATATAATATTCCAATGTCGTGTGAAGCAATACTTATCTCGATTGCGTGACAGGCCGGTAAGACTTTTTTATGTCAGAGCTCTTAACTAATCGCTCCTCTTTAATATTCTTTTGAAGAGCGAATTAACAAATTGTTGAGTCGTTAAAAACTTTTCTAGAACGTATAAGTTTGTAATATTTTAACTAATACGTTAATTTGGGTCAATAATATTCTTCACGTAAACTTTCTACTGTAAGTAAGTTATATTTAGTCACAGTTTTTCGATGATCGAAACAAAATATCGTTCTGTTTGCATGAAGTTGAAATAGAATCCATCTCAATAAAAGACGGATTAAGCATCATTTATTACCTATAAAGCGTATCATGATTATGAATTTCAATTTCTATTTAATGTTTCAAAAGTGGGTTCTATTTTTAATTAGGTGAATTTCGTTTGACCTCTACTATGTATTATCCTGCGTAAGGAAAAAATATACAGATAAGGGCTGCATATTTGAGATCCTTTAAACCCAATATATTTACTCGCTATTTTCCTCATATATAAAACTTGAATTTGACAAACACCACTTCTTTAAAACTATTATAGAACTTTAAATATGTCTGTTAACCCATCTTTGAAACACAATAAGATCCAACATGTCAGTATATTTGCACCAATTCCAGAATCCAATAGTATATTATCTGATGATCAATCACTGTATGTTTTGTTTAATCCAATCAATGAAGAATCGGATATATTGTCCTTTACAAATACAGCACAAAGTTCTGATAAGAATGATTCAAATATTTGTGATGGCCCAGTGGAAGAGTGGGAAGCTCCAGAGGGATTTTATGATACAGAAAATAATTCGTATGACTCTTTAACCATAAAGATACATAAATGGAATATGAGTGCTGGTATTAATGACCTAGTGGACGATAACACTGCAAGTTGGGATTTAGATGAAAAATTATCTGCTGATACGATATTACACAAGGAGTTTTATGGGGATGAGTTGTTTAAGAATTTTACTAAGGATGAATGTAAGAGATTCAAAAGGTTTCAATTTAAGGATATAATAACATCAAAGAACAGAAATCTCGCAAATCATATGTTGATTAAATTCTTAATTGATAATAGGGAGCTCCAAAAGAATAAACTGGTAGGATGTTACGAAATGAGCTCCCATATTAGAGACTACATTAGTAATTTTAACAACAATGTTGAAATTAGTGATACAAATAGCTCTTTAATCTTATGCTAATCTTATGATTAAAAGCAGTAATCTACGCTTACTTATAACGTCGCTTAATGATACTCTTCTCACATAATGAGTCACATTTTTTCTTGGTTAATACTTATACTTTGGTCTTTGGTATGCGGCTTATATTTTAATGAATCGAGGAAGAAGTAATAAATGTTTAATTTAATATCCTTTTGATAAAGTATTACTCCAAATTTATAATATACAATTCTGCACTTATCTTTAATTCTTTCTATGTGTAGCACGTGACCTCTTGGTTTTCGAGAGGGCGATTATACGTCGAAAATGATAGATATATTTTTCGACGACGAACTTCAAAGTCTTTGAACTAGAAATATTAGCATTCAAAAAAAAAAAATCATTCTAAGAATAATGGATGGATGTAAGTACAATCATTAGAAAGTTTTCTTTTAATTAGTATCTAACTGTAATAGTTCGTCTTCTTGATTTAGTCAAGTTTTTTGTTCCAGTCTTGCCTGAAGTAGAATTTCCAGATGAAGCAATAAGCTTTGACGAAAGAATTGTTTTCACTATTGCTAGTGGTGTTATCTACTTATTTGGCCAACTACCATTATACGGTCTTGTTTCCAATGCTGCTTATAAAATTAGTGATCCTTTGTTCAATTTTAGACCAATTTTCTCTTTAGAAAAAGCTACTCTTTTAGAGTTAGGTTTGTTACCTATCGTCTCTTCAGCTTTTTTGTGGCAGTTAGCTGCTGGATTGAAGTTAATTAAGGTTAACTTTAATTTAAGAAGTGATAGAGAATTATTCCAATCTGGTCAAAAGTTAACTAGTTTTTTCTTGTCTTTTATCTATGGTATTGGCCTTATTTATAGTGGATACTATGACAATGTTATTCAAGGTTATGACCCAATTACTTCTACTTCTTCTCCTTACGGATCGTACCTAATTATCTTGATTCAAATTGTTGCTTGGCCATGCTTTTTAACTTTGTTAGTTGAAATATTTGACAAGGGCTATGCATTTGGAAGTGGTTTGTTAAGTTTTATCACTTTACAAGTTGCAACCAATTTGGTTATTGATTTAGTTAGTTTTGATATTATTCAATTAGCAAACTCGAACAAACTGCAAATCCGTGGTATTTTCACTAACTTGATAAGAAATTACAAGAATCTTCCTTCAATCCTTGTTAACTCATTTGGGAAATTTTCACAATTTTATATTGCTATTGCTACTATTTTTGCTTTGATTTACTTACAAAATTTGAGAATTGAAATTCCAATTAGGTCTAGTAAAATCAGAGGAATGAGTCAATCCTACCCTATCAGATTATTGTACAATGGTGGTTTACCAGTTTTGTTCAGCTATGCTTTATTGGCTAATATTCAGTTTTTAGGTTACTGTATTTCAAAAATCTTTAACTTAACTATATTAGGTTCCTGGGAACTTGATCAGCTCACTAACAACTTAATCCTAAAATCTGGTTTCTTGTACTATGTTAATACATTCTCGCCATCACTTTTGGGATCATTATTATCACCAGTTAAGACTGCTATTTATTCATTGTCTGTTATTATTTTATCTACTTGGTTTGCAAACAAATGGAGTAATATTTCAGGCTCATCTCCAAAAGATATTTCTAAACAATTTAAAGAGCAAGGTATCGTGATTGCTGGTAAGAGAGAAGTATCAGTTACAAAGGAATTATCTAGAATTATTCCTGTTGCTGCAGTCAGTGGTGCCTTTAGTTTAGCTGCTATTTCTGTTTTTAGTGATGTTGTTGGTGGTTACGGTAAAGGTGTTTCTGTAGTTATTGGTATTACTTCCGCCTTTGGCGTGTTAGAAGAATTCATGTTAGAGTACCAACAGACAGGTGGAAACTCTCAATTTTCTTCCGCATTCAGCGGCTAAAATATGAGCTAGAAAAAATTGAAAATAAGCATATATATTTTAATAAACTATTAGTAATCTCTTAAATACAAAATGATATGATTAAAGTTATTAAAATTTAGTAGGATATAAAGGAGCAATTTTTTTACAATAAAGAAAAAAATAATGACTCCGACGCGGTTCGAACGCGTGCATCTTTACGATAACAGAACTTGAGTCTGCCGCCTTAACCACTCGGCCACAGAGCCTTAATAATAAATGTGTAAGGAAGTCAGTCCCAATAAGGTAATCGTATAATGTATATTGATTATAGAGGCTAGCGAAGTATTTATTAGTCTAACTCCCTTGTAGATTGAGCTACAAGATTAGGGAAGTATAACATCTTTATAGTTTTTTCCAGTGTGTTTCAAGCTGGAATATCTGAAAGGCATTTCCGATATTCTGGTAACAACTTCTCATTGTTAATAATGGATTCTTTTAATCTATTGGTTCAATTGTTAATTGGATCGGACCTATGTATATCCGTGACCAATCGTTGTTGGATATACTTTACCGATATGTTAGATATATAGATCTTATTTGTTATTAGTAGTTATTTAAAGCTTAATACAGCTTCATATTCTTACAAAATGTTGTTAGAGATTAAGATTATATTAAGCACATGACATAGAATATGACATGTGATTAGATGCCCAATGAGAGATAAAGTTATGAATAATAAGAATGAATATATGATGAATGAATATGAATGACATTGAGGCATTATGGAACATTATGGAAGATTGCTCTGAGGAGGATTGCTATTTGGAATAGTATTTAAGTATTCATATTTAGGAGACCAACTTGATATGAATGGGGATCAGACATATATAATTAAATATTATTAATATAAGTAACACGTCTATTAAGAGTCGAACTCTTACAATAAAATCTATGAACCAACAGAATTATAGTCACACGAGGTAGCTTTGATTGAGAAAGAGGTAAAGAGGTATATATTGGACATCTCAAATTAAGTCTTCTGTTTAATGGATACGACTCAATACGTTTTGTACAAGATCGCTCAATTAAATTAAACCAAACTATACACGAAATTGATCATATTTATAGTTGGAGAAAATTTCCTTCCATACTTTGAACAAGAAGAGCTGCTCCTAACTTTAGCAGTCCAACTGGATGCATGTATAGGGCGTTTCAGTCCTTATTGACAAATTTTCTATTAGTAGGATGTCTGTTACTAGTTCAGTTACGCTTTGGTTGGGTCAGGTGACAAAACCCGAGTTGAATAATGTCGTAATTGTATCACGTGGATATAAGTAGGATATCAAGTCATATATTAGAACACCAACAGTATATTAGAGATCTGGTATTTAATGCAGTATTTAATATTAAATTGAGGAAACAACCTTACCGTCATTAGGTTAGCTAGCTATACTAACTATCCGTGAAATGTAGCTCTATTTATACTTCGAAGCTAGATAAAATTTTTCATTTCTTTTTCCACTAAGGCGGCTAGGCGATGAGCTGAGTCATAG
>JAKVQU010000114.1:0-37117 GCA_030462985.1 Schwanniomyces sp. yHRVM31
AATACACGATAAATTAACGTCTGGAAAGATCAAATATACCGATTCGGCTTGTTATTTAAAAGGAACTCATCGAATGCTATGTTGTTACGAATTCAAGCAGTTCCCAATGGTACCTGCTTATTATCACGAAGATGGAACTTTCGATATAAGTAGGTTGTTTGGAGAAGAATGTGAAGATAATATTGGTGAATGTACAGAACCACTCCAAAATTATGCCAAACAACTTTTGCTTGAGATGATGAGTCATAGGATAGACCGAGGGGTTTTATCTAATTCATATACTTTCATTCTTGTTATTATTGATCTTGAAAGATTTGAAAATGATATTAAAGACAAGTTAGAAGAAGGAGCAGACTTTAAAGCGCGAGATTTCCCTATAAAGTATAAGGTTGTCAATTATTTTTCAGGAGAACTAACAGCCAGAGAACATCTTTTGAGTTTTAACTACCATTCCTTTAGAACTGAGGAAGAATTGGAGAAAATTAGAAAGAGAATGGAAGTTTTAGAGAGATATTACAAACTAACCGACACGAATTTTGTTATCAGACAAATTCAGATGAAAAAGAATAAGAAACATGCAAAGAAGGAAAAAAAGAATAAAAAACATGCAAAGAAGGAGAAAAAGAATAAGAAACATGTAAAGAAGGCGAAAAAGAATGTGTCTAATGAGACTGCGAAAGATTCTTTTGTGACCAGTGCTTCACAACAAACAGATTTAAACGATTTATATTTTGAACAATGCGATGAAATAGACCAGTTAAGTAAAAATGTTTTTCTGGAAGATGCTCTAAATGAGGACAATAATCCAAAGAGAGATGAGACTCAATTGGAGGAAATTTCTAGTCAGATATCCAGTTCCCAGCCAAGTAAGATATTTTCAAGTGCACCTGCTTCGAGTTTACCTTCCTCTCAGACTACCACACACAATCCTGAAAAAGGAAAGAATAAAGACATCGAGGATATTCAATCAGGTTATAGTTTCAAGTTATCGAAGCAAGGATTTAAAATGCATAAAACCATTTGCTCGAGTTCAAAAGACGTGGAATTATTACAAGGATCTGACTTCGCAATGAGTTATGTTTATGTCATTGAATCAAAACATCTATTAAACTATATCAATGAAAGTGTAAATTGTGAGAAGGTTGTTGTGAAGATTCATAACGTAGACTCGTTGAGTTTCCTGTATGAAAGTGTCAGTTGGCCGAATAATATTGTTACTTGTGTAGTAGATGAAGATGCTAGTTATGGAAGTTTACAACTTAACGGGAGCTTAAAGAATTATTTAACTGAATTGGAGTGTTACAAAAAATTAAATAAAAATCCAGAATTTAATTCCATTGGCTATGATCATAAGAATATCAACTTATTACTCATTGTTGACGGTTTTGGTAAAGGCACAGGGTTTACTAATATCTTCAAATACATAGAAAATCAACCACTTCCTAAGACCCTTACCACCTTCAAAAAGGCACAAAAGCAATTAGAAATTATTCACGAAGCAGGATTTATACATAATGATATTGCGGAACGTAATATACTTTATTCTAAGGATGAGAAAGTGTATATAATTGATTTTTCTAGTGCAAGTTATGAACCGGATAATGAAGCTGGTCGACAAAAAGATATGCATAACCTTGAATATATTTTCCAGATGGCATTTCAAAAATAATATCTGAAGTGTCAAAATCCCAATTTTTTGCAGTCAATAATACCAAATATTTGGTTTTATGGGTAATCAACAATCTAATAGCGGTATCGATAGCTCCAGTTATGAATTTTTTACTATAACTGCAATAGGAGTAAAATCAGTATACATAAATAAAGATAATGTAAATTAAGCATTACTTTTGAATAGTAGTATTTTAAGTACAGTTTTTATTTCATTCAGTTTATATAACCTATAAAATGTGATCATCTTTGTTCATTTACTTCATCTAAACAAATAACCTTTGTATATTTTAATCCACTCGTTTAAACTTGTTCTATGATTCAGGAACTAAATAATTATCTGTAGTTAAGATACCATAATTTTAAAGTATATTCTTGTGAGATGCTATTATTTTCTTCATAGTAACTAATAGGAACTTTTTTTTTTTCTACATAAAACAGCAGTACATATATTTCTTTGGTAACTGCAGTTAAATTCTGTTGTTTTACTTGTAAAATGACTGTAATATGAACATTTATAAGTCTTCTTCAACTGTATTAATTAATAGAAGAAGTCCTCGTTATCGGTACCTCTAGTATGAGGATATGATTAAAACAGGAACCTCTTAAAATAGGATTATGATTTTGAGACATTTGAAAATTCGAAACTTCTATCTCTATCAATCCTAGATAAACATTGGGAAAATAATGTTTGTGAACAGGTCTAAGGACTTGAAATCACCATTGTCCACTTATATATTAAGGCATTTTTCAACCAGGATACGCTGCCTTTCTGATACGTCTGGTAAACTTATATGGAGTGAATTAGATTCTAAGTGGTCAAAGAAATGGAAAGAGATTCTGCCTACTGGATCTTTACATCCTAGTAAACATTTATTAAAAGACTCGCTTAAGTCGTTTTATTGTTTGTCGATGTTTCCCTATCCCTCGGGAATCTTACATATGGGACACTTAAGAGTATACGTTATTAGTGATGTGATTGCAAGATATAAACGTTTCAAAGGATATAACGTAATACATCCTATGGGTTGGGATGCATTTGGGTTACCGGCGGAAAATGCTGCCGTAGAAAGAGGGATAAATCCTGCTATATGGACTAATTCCAACATTAGTAAGATGAAAGATCAAATTGATTTGATGATGTCGGATTTTGATTGGGACAGAGAAATAAGCACATGTTCCCCAGAGTATTATAAGTGGACTCAGAAGATCTTCTTGTTATTGCTTGAAAATAATATGGCTTATAGAAAGAATGCAGAAATCAATTGGGATCCTGTGGATCAAACAGTTTTAGCTAATGAACAAGTCGACTCTGAAGGAAGATCTTGGAGATCTGGTGCCATTGTAGAAAAGAAAAATTTAGAGCAGTGGTTTATTCGTATCACGAAATATGCTGAGCTGTTGAACAAGGATTTAAATGTGCTTAAGAAATGGCCAGATAAGGTAAAATCAATGCAAAGACATTGGATTGGTGAATCTCATGGAGCTGAAATTACTTTTAAAACTACTGATGATGAGTTTAATGAAATTAAGATTTTTACTTCAAGACCTGATACGTTGTTTAGCGTTCAATTCTTAGCTGTTTCAATGAATCACCCTCTTGTGAAGAAAGCTGCTTTAACTGACCCCGGATTACAATCATTTATTGAAAGAAGTAAAGACTTAGGCTTGGATAGTAAGGAAGGTTATTTACTTCCAAATGTGAAAGTTTCTATTCCAATTAACTTTAAAGATGAATCGATTGAAGAATATAATATTCCAGTATATGCTGCGCCATATGTTTTAGACACATATGGCCATGGTTCGGTCATGGGATGTCCTGGACATGATGAGCGTGATTTCGAATTTTGGAAATTACAAAATCCTGGAGCTGATATAATCCAAATAGTAGGTCCAGTAAATGAGGAGTTAGCTAAAGCTAAAGCTGTAAGTGACGAAATTTTCACTGATAAAGAATGTACCTTATATGATAGTTCAGTTTTACGTTTTGGTTTGAAGGAATTGGGTGAATATAATGGTATGCAAGCAAAGGACGCTTCTGAAAGAATTGTAAGTGTATTAGAGTCTTTGAATTTGGGTTCTAAGTCGACACAATATAGAATAAGAGATTGGTTAATTAGTAGACAAAGATATTGGGGTGCACCAATTCCTGTTGTTCATTGTAAGTCATGTGGACTGGTTCCAGTCCCAGATGAAGAATTACCTGTTCTTTTACCTAAAATTGATGGTAGTAGCTTTGGAAAAGGTAATCCTTTGACAAAAATTGATTCATTTGTTAATACAAAGTGTCCATCTTGTGGAAGTGATGCTAAGAGAGATACTGACACTATGGATACTTTTATAGATTCATCGTGGTACTTTTTCCGTTATACTGATCCTAAGAACGAAAAATTGCCTTTCGATAAAGAAAAGGCATCGGAAAGCATTCCAATAGATTTATATATTGGTGGTGTAGAGCATGCTATATTACATTTGTTGTACTCTAGATTCATAGCTAAGTTCCTTGGAGATATTGGAATGTGGGATGGAAAGCATTTCAAGAATGAACCAATTAAACAATTAGTGACTCAAGGTATGGTTCAAGGGAAAACTTATACAGACCCAGAAAATGGCCGTTTCTTAAAACCTGAAGAGGTTGACTTGACAGTTCCAAATTCTCCTAAAATTAGAACCACAGGAAAAACTCCAAATATTTCCTATGAGAAGATGTCTAAGTCAAAGTATAATGGTGCTGACCCAGAGAAATGTATTAAGACATATGGTGCTGATGTAACAAGGGCACATATGTTATTCCAAGCACCAGTTTCAGATTCTTTAAATTGGAATGAAGAGCAAATTCTGGGTACTGATCGTTGGCTAAGAAAAGTCGTAGCATTAGAACCTCAAATTTCACTGTCATTATCTAAAAATGAAGTAAGAAGCGTAAATGATGAGGTTAATGAATTCAAAAATATTGAACTTAATGGTGTTAAATATGATACTATTGGATTTAATGATGTTGAATTCAACCTTTTCAAGGATGTTCAAAATTATGTTGAAAGAATTTCAAATTCTATCGAAGTTGATCTTTCCTTTAATACCATTATTTCTGATTTCATGAAATTCACAAATGCCATTCAGAATGCACTTAAAAGCGAAAAATATGTTAATCCTCTTCTTTTGTTAGACTGCTATAAAAAGTTGTTAATTGTTATGTCACCAGTTACTCCGTGTGCAGCTGATGAATGTTGGGAGAAAATTTCAAGAACCCTTAATCAAGAATGGAAATCTATCTTTTTCCAACCATATCCTGAACCCCAGAAAATTGTTTCTCCTTTTGTCGACTATAACGTTTTTATTAACGGGAAAGCAAGACATCTGTTTAAAGGTTTGACTTCTTTTATTGAATTAAACGAAGAACAAATTTTACAAGAGTTGTTAAAAATAAACCAGGTGCAGAAATCAATCCAAAATCTTCCAGTCAAAAGAATGATTTTAAAGCCAGGCTTAATAAGTATTATAACTGAAAAGAGTAAATAATATAGACTTACATGTAAATAGTTTAAAATGTATATATAAGTTAAAACATATGTAAGAACATATGAGTAAGTGACTATGTACAAGTATATCACAATTAATCATTAAAAACCCCTTTCCATTATATATCTTTTAAAATCTTTACGTCTAATCTTACCTTCATAATTTATTTGTGCCCTTTTGGCAATTCCTCTTATTGTTCTACATGCCTTATCATTGCCAATTTCAACACATGAACGATAAAGCTCATTAAGCTCTTTCCAAGTCCACCTGAATTGATATTCTGTGCTTAGTAAAATAGCCACAGCATCCTCTAATAAATTCATTTTAGTTAAACAAGATACCATAGCACTTGCAAATTCAAAATCCAACTTATCTTTCTTAGAACGAGTTAAATTTTTGAAGCTAGTAGTTTTTCTGAAATCACCTCTTTCACTCCATATTCTCTTGGCGAAATTATAGTTCTTAAACTTACCTGCAGCTTTGAGTGCAATCACATATGTTAACGAGGTTCTATTTATCTTTCTTTCTGCCATATTTGGCCTTAACTGGAGCTCATTCAAAACCGGAGACTTAGTGATAGTAGTCTCATCAAATTTTCTTTGAGCTAAGCTTGTATTTATAGCTCCTTTATCATTAGCTTCGGGCATATCAGGCTCTTCTATAATTATTCTATCATTTGGTAACCCGGTTCTATCAAAATACGTTGCACTATCATAACGATCAATAAAGTCAGATAACTTACCCATTTCTGCAGCGATGTTTAAGTATGTATTTGTACAATCAATATTAATAAAATCTTGATTGAAAAGTAATGTGTGTGCCCAAATAGCACTAGATTCAGCTAAAATCTCATTCTTAGAAGTTAAATCTAATACAGGCAAAAATGGAAGACTGTTTGAATTTCCTGATTCCAATATTTCAGTAGTGAAAGTTGTATCGGAAAGTATGTTACGTCTGAAATTTTTACCATTTTCATGAAGAGTGACAGCTGGAACGCTATTAGCATTACCTGACTTCAAACTGCTTTTCGAATATGCCAATAGAAGAAATGAAAATGCTCTTGGTGTTATCGATTGAGATTGGTTAAGCTTCGAATAAAGGGCTCTTGCTAATGCTACATCACCATCCCTTGCTGCTAAGTAAAGTATATATTCGTATGATTCCAAAGTAGGTTCCCAGCCATTATTATAAATCTCAAAAATAAAATCCCATGCCTTGAATCTTAATGAGGGCCTTGATGTACATCCTCTTGCTAATGCTACCACGATTTTTTGATTTATAGGAATTCCTTCGGTTATCATTTCTTGATATAAATCCAAAGCTCTTTCGATATTGTCATTATTCACGTTGGAGACAATAATTGATTGATATGCTTCTGTATTAGGCTTAGTTTTTTGAGATAAGAACTTCATCGAATCGAAAATCTCTACTGCTTGTCCGTGATCTCTAGCCTTGTAAACACAAGTTTGTAATACGTTAGAGAAGGTTTTAGGTGATGGCTCTAATTTGAGCTCTTTCATTTCAACCAAGCATTTATTCACTTTCTCTAAGTTATTACTCTTTCCGTATGCCTCTATTAGTAATTCATATGATTCTCTTCCAAGCTTACCTTTTTTATTTATAGATCTCAAATAATCACAATATTCTTCGATCTTTTGCATTCTTGCATCAGATATTGTTGGGCCGAGACAAAGACTTTCAATAAAAACATTAACAATTTTAGAAGATTTTTCAATATTTGCTTCCTTAAGAAGCAATTCAAGCATGGGGATTAAATCAGAAACATGCTTTTTTGGAATTTCATATAAGAATTTACGAAAATCCTTAGGTGGAATGCCATCAAGTCCACCTGCTTCTTTTAATTGCTGTAGTACCACAGGCCAATTTTGATTATTTTTAGAAACAAGAAACTTCACTGATAATCCAAGCCTTTCTGATATTGATTCAGGAAGATTTACAGATGGTACAAATAGATGTGTAGGTTTATTAGGCTGCTTTGCTAAAGTAGTACCAGACGAACCATTTACTAGAGGTAAGTTTGTTTCTTTTGAGTCCTCTGATCCCAATAACCCATAAACTTTCTCAGAAGCATTGTTTACATCTGATGGCATAGGTAAATCTTGCAATGCTTTTTCTCTAATTTGTGCTTCTTCTTTTCTTCGTATCATATTGGATACATTTCTAGTCAAGGCCCTTAACTGCTCTAGCTTATATTTATATTCTGCTTCTTGTTTCTTAAATTGACGCTCTTCTTCAAAACTGAGAAACTCATTGATGTGTGTTTGGTTATCTTTCACTTTATTAGGTGACCTCTTCTTCCGATCTGTACTTACCACAAATATATTCCTCGTTCCAGCCACCAAACTTATTCTAGACTTTATTACTTCATGATTCAAACACTTCTTTGAAGATAACCTAAGCATTTTAGTCTTAGTACTTCAGCTTCTATAACCCGTTTGATCTAGTTGCCTTTACATTAAATAATTGCAAAATCTAACGCTTAGTGAAAAATTATCGATGGTTGCGACATTTACAAACGACATCGATCACGACATTGGTAACACTCTCTAGAAGATTTATTGTTAGAAGTGAAACTTGTGATAGATAACAGTTATTGCATAAATAGATAGTATATTCCAAATCTTGAACCATGAGTTCACAAGGATCACCTGGAGGATATCCGAAGAAAAATAGGGAAGGCTCTGGGGCGTTGGGATTGCAAAATCTAGGCTTAGTTTCAGCTACTGATGCAAATAGGCCCACATCTAGTCCAAATGTACAGAGATTACCAGTTAGATCCACTAGCTCTGTGTTTGCTAATACATTTGATCCAGATATTCCTCCTGATATGGCTAACTTACTTCAGAAATTGGAAGAGGATTTCATGGTTAACAAGACAATTGATCAATGGACATACATTAATAGAAGAGAAGAGATTATGAATATGGTGAACAAACTACACAAGGAACAACAAGAACAGAATATAGGTGAACTAAGTTCTGCGCAGCTTGAAAGGCCATTATATCCTAGAAAATGGAAAGAAGGTCAATTTAATGGAGAATCTGTAGATTTATTGAAAATCTTAGAAAGCAGAGCGGTAATCTATAAAGGAGAACAAGCATTGATAGTTTTAGACTCTCGGGGTAAGGAAGTTTCTGGAATCACCTGGGATAAATTGTATTTGAAAGCCGTTAAAATCGCTTATGAAATCACTCATAAATTAACACTCAAAAGTGGGGAGTTAGTTATTTTATTATATAAGGATGGAGAAGTTGCCGAATTCACAGTCGCTTTGTTTGCATGTTTTTTGGCTGATGTGACTGCCATTCCAATACATCAAGACATCTCTCTTAATGAAGTGCTAGAAATAATCACACTTACAAACTCCAAATTACTTTTATATTCTGATTCTGTGGCGAAAGAATTAGAAAGATTCAATTCACAAAACCATAGAATTCATTGGCCATCAAAGCTTAATAAGTGGAAGACAACTGACTTTGGTTCTGCTAAGAAATCAGAATTATCACATTGGACAACTAAACAAAATCATCGTAAGCAGCCAAGGGCCAATGTCGCATATGTTGAATTTTCAAGATCTCCTGTTGGTGAGCTTAGAGGGATTGCTCTAGCGCATAAAACTATTCTGCATCAAATGCATTGTTTAGATACGACTTTGCTGAGCATGCCTGAAGCAGATAGTCAACTTCATCGTCCTGCGAATACTTATACGAGAAGTAAAAAAGTCTTCCTAGCTTCGTTGGATATAAGGTTTTCAATTGGTATAATCATGGGTATTTTTTTCACAGTGTATTCTGGTAATCAACTTATTTGGGCGCCTCAAAAAGTTATGGAAATACAAGGTTTGTATGCACATATTATTTCTAAATTTAGGGCCTCGTTGTTATTAACAGATTATATTAATTTGAAGAGAGTAACTTATGATTATCAGAAGTCTCCTAATTTAACCAGATATTTTTCAAAAACTCAAACAGTGGATTTTTCATCTGTTAAATGGGTATTGGTGAATGCGCTAACAGTAGATGGCGAGTTTATGGAAATCCTTACGCATAGATATTTGAGACCTTTAGGATGTAAGCATCCTGAAAATGCAATTATACCAATGTTAACATTAAGTGAATATGGTGGAATGGTTATCTCTCTTAGAGATTGGTTAGGTGGAAAGGAAAACTTGGGCCTTCCTGATGATGTCGTAGCAGATGAAGGAAGTTCACCAGGTGAACTATTTTCGGTTCTTATTGAAAAGGAAGCTTTAACTAGAAATGAAGTTAAAATTGTTGAGACCAATCCAGTCGTGGATGAAATAGCTTCTGATATGTTGCGTATAGATTCGTTTGGCTTTCCGTTGCCTGATGCAACATTAGCAATTGTCAACCCGGAGCTGTCTGTATTAGTTTGTAAGGGCGAACTAGGTGAAATCTGGATTGACAGTCCTTGTCTTTCAGGTGGTTTTTATGGTCTTCGTAAAGAATCAAGGCTGATTTTTCATGCAAAATGTCGTGATGCTGATGGCTTTTTAGAAATGGATTTTTTAAGGACCGGGTTAATTGGCTTTACATATAAAGGTAAGGTTTTTATTTTAGGTTTGTATGAGGATAAGATCCGTCAGAAGATCAGTTGGTTGGATCAACAGATGTTTGCCAAGCTTAATAAGGAGTTAATTATAGGAAATGGTACTAGATACCATTATTCTTCACATCTATTGGCAACTTTAGCTAGTGAAGTTAAACAAATTTATGACTGTACTATTTTTGACATATTTATTGGTAATGAGTATTTACCTGTTGCGATTGTTGAAGCAGAAGTCATTAGAAAAGCCATCGATTCAAGTGATTCTTCAAGCATTACAGGAAATAGTAATAAGAGCATTGAAAGTGACGTTAGAACTAGTCCTGTTCCGTTGAACGAACCAGTATTGAATGCTATTGCTCAAAGATGTTTTGATGTATTATATAAACATCATCTAATAAGGTTCTATTGTGTTGCCGTAGTTGATTGCGATACTTTGCCAAAAATTATGAGAAGTGGTGGTAGAGAAATAGCAAATATGTTGTGTAAAAAACGTTTCCTAGAAGGCACATTAAAAGCTGAGTACATTAAATTTTTCATGGGAAAATCAATAAGTATTATTCCACGAGGTGAAGATGTTATTGGTGGAATATGGTCTCCTTATATTTCTGAACTAAGAAATACTTCTTTAATACATTTCCCGCCCCAATATTCTTCTGTTGAGTATCGTGATAATTGTATTGATGATAAAAGTGGAAAGCCCATTTCTAATTTTAAAAATATCATGGAATTTTTAAAAATTAGAGTGAGTAGTAATGGTGATGCTACTGCTTTCCAGAATTTTGATAATTCCGGAAGATCAAGCTCAAAACCATTGACATGGAAAAAGTTTGAGAATAGAATATTTGCTGTTTGTCATTATATTATAGAAAAATCCATCTTAAGACCAGGAAGTTATGCAATTTTAATGTACTCTCTTTCTGAGGAATTTATAATTTCTGTTTATGCTTGTTTCTTCTTAGGTATAATACCAATACCCATGTTACCATTTGACACTAACAGGATTGGGGAAGATTTTCCAGCTTTTGTTGGTGTAATTCGTGACTTTAATGTTCAAGAAATTTTGGTGAACGAGGAGGTCGAAAAGTTTTTGAAAAATGGTGTAGTTGCAGATTCTTTAAAGAAATTATCATCCAAGAAAATCAAATTAAAAATTAAAAATACAAGCAAGCTCACAAAGGTTTCTAATGTGTCATCTCTCAATTCCAGAATAACTAGGTTCCACTCTAGTAACCCGAGACTTGATATCAATAATGAAAATAGAACTGCTTTGATCTGGTTAAATTTCACATCAGATCATTATCGTGTTGGTGCAAAATTGAGCCATAAGTCCATTATGGGGATATGTAAGGTTTTTAAGGAAACAACAAACCTCACCTCTAAATCTACTATTGTGGGTTGTGTCCGTCATTCATCTGGAATTGGTTTTGTTCAAGCTGTTCTTTTAGGTGTATATTTGGGTGCGACTACTTACTTGAGCTCTCCTGTAAGCTTCGCCGAGAATCCATTAAGTTTTTTTCTTTCTTTAGCTCGATATAAAGTCAAAGATGTGTTTGTAACAGAGCAAATGTTAAAGTATGCAGCTGTCAAATTTAACCCTAAAGGTTTTAGTTTGGGTTATTTGAAAAATATGATGATCAGTACTGAGAACAGAGTGGAGATTGATTTACTAATGAAGATTTCTAGAGTATTTCAACCTACAAAGTTAAGTGCTGCAGCATTATCGACTGTATATAATCATTGTTTCAATCCTATGATTGCAACTAGGTCGTATATGACAGTTGCCCCAGTTGACTTATACTTAGATGCAGTTGCATTAAGGCAGGGATATGTGTCTGTTGTTAACCAGGTTGAGGTTCCTAATGCATTACATATTCAAGATTCTGGTATTGTACCTGTTTGCACTCAAATAGCAATAGTTAACCCAGAAACAAGGAAAGTCTGTAGGGAAGGTGAATTCGGTGAAATCTGGGTGTCATCTGAGGCTAATGTTACAATGTTTACCAATGGACCCAGCGGACCTGTCGATAAATTCAGTGAAAGTCAATTTTTTAGTCAAATTGTTGAAGGAGATCCTAATATTACCTATCTCAGAACTGGTGATTTGGGATTTTTACATAACATTTCTATCGCTAAGAATAAGAAGGGTATGCAATATTTGCCTGAAAAGTCTGAAATTTCCTCTTTCCAACCACTTTTCGTCCTTGGTAAAATTGCTGATACATTCGAAATTATGGGATTACATCATTTCCCTATTGATATAGAAAATACAATCGAGTCATGTCATCCGGATATTTTTAATAATGGCTCGTGTGTATTCAAATGTGGAGAATATACTATTGTTGTATGTGAGGCTAAAAGAACTAAATATTTCGCTGCGTTAGTGCCGTTAATTGTTAATACTGTGTTGAGTAAACATCATCTCGTTATAGATATAGTTGCCTTTATTAAAAGAGGTGAATTCCCGATATCAAGACTTGGAACGAAACAGCGTGCCAGAATTATTGATGCTTGGGTACAAGGTGTGATCCCAATTGTGGCTCAATATGGTGTCAATAACGGAGAAACCAGCATGATAAAATTAGCAACTCAAATCGATGAAGTGGCTAGAGATAACCCTATCACTGGTCTCAAGAACCCAGCACAATCCTTCTATGAAGAAGAGAACATACCACTATCTGATGATGGTTTCATTTCACAGACTTTAACTCTCAATAACGATCCTACTTTTGTGAATGTTTAGGATCTATTTACAGATTGGAATTTTCTAATTTTCTATGACCCAATAATGATCTATTATTTCCATTCATGAATCACTATACATTAACTATATAATATATATTATAAATGTACATACAAACTTATTAAGAAATTGCAAAATATGAGTGGTCGTGCGAGTTCGAAAACACATAAAAATTTAAGATGTAAATTACATCAAATTGGTGGTAAACACAAATCTTGTAATTGGAACAAAGGGACAATTATGTCAGTTCCTTATAAGAGATCTGTAAGTCCTCATTCGTTAAGAGAAGATGAAGAATCAGTAAGAAAAAGTAGGAAAGGATTCTCAGGAATTTTCTCTTTTTTGAAACCAAAACAAGGAATTGTTTCAAGCATCTTTGGCGACAATAATAATGAAAATAAAGAACTTCAGATAGTACAAAATGAACCATTAATGAATGATTTCACATCATGGAAGAAGAGAAGAGTGTCCCTTCAACCTCACGTTGAAAATGGATTTGTACCACGCTCATCTACATTAGGTAATAGCATAGGAAGATATCAAAGTTTCTACAATAATTTAAAAACAGAAAAGGAAGAACGAAACAATGATCTAGAAAGACGCTTAAGTACTGCATTTGATGCTGTTAATGAGAATCCTAAAATTTGGGATGGTTCAGCTAAAGATGAGTCCCCTCTTGTTGATTTGGTATCCCAAGAAGCAATGATCCAAAAAATTGAGGAAGATGATGATGAAGAAGAATCACCATCATCTGAAAGTTTTGATGATGAAAGTAACTACCCATTGGTTATTGAACATGAGTTTGCTCCACTTTACAAAGATAGTGAAGGTAATCTTGTAAGGCCACCTTTTATTAATTTAGATCCAAGAGAAAGGTATCATTTACTTCAACTCAAGAAATCTATAGAAGCATCAGAAGCGTTACAACGCAGAGTTAAGTATATGATAAACCCTAAGGAAACTTTATCTAACAGAATTTCTAATTCTAATAAAGTTGAAACCTCTACTCAGACAACTAATTATATTTCATTGGAAACTACTGCAAGGTTTGCCCTGAAAAGGAAATTACAAGATAGAAAATACTTAAAGAACTCAAAAAGATCAAAGAACAACCAAGGTTTTTTCGTAGGTGAATTTGTGTATGATATTGAAGATGAGCCAAAGAAGGCGGTATCTAAAGAATACAAGGGTTATCTTGGTAATGTTTCGAAGCCCAATTTTTCTGCTAACAAAAATATGTCTCAACCATCGAAGACTGGTACTCAAATTATTGAAGCCCAGGATCAGAGCCAGGATATCGGTCTTAATAGGTTCGCAAAATCAACCAGTCTGAGACCTGGGTTGAATGAGTCCTTATTAAAAAACAATAAAGTTGTTGTTTCTTTAGATGATGATTACTTGAAAAATTCTAAGAAAGTTGAGAATATTATTAAACTCAATACTAATATCTTGAAGAATGATAATGATATAAAGACGTCGGAGTTTAACCGTCCAAGTTCTGGGTTTCAATTTAATATTAATAAGGAGAAAATCGATAGTATTGTATCTGATATAAATGAGGCTGAAGAAAAGAACTCTTCGTCTCAAAATAAGAAAGGGCCCGCTGAAGACGATGGAAGTATTTCAAATAAGGATACACCTAAGTTATTTGAAATAAATTCTGAAAATAAGAAGGCTGGAAATGGTTTCCAATTTGGACTGAAACCAACTACTACTTCATCTGAGCAACCTAAAGTGAATAAATCGCAGCACCCTAAATTTTCTTTTGGGTTGCAAGCCAAAACCACTAACGAAGAGCAGAAGCTGTCTTCGTTACTTTCAACTAATAAGCCTTTGTCTACTGATAAGAAGGATGTCAAGGCTGATGAAACCCCAAAGGCACCATTATTTAGTTTTGGTGCCTCAAAAACTGAATCTAATCCTTCCATCTCCTTTGGAGGTGGTAATAAGAGAAAGGCTGACGAAGAACCGAAGTCTGCCTTTAAATTTGGTGGTAATAATGATACTTTGAGAGTGGAAGAAAATAAACCTAAACCTTTATTCTCTTTAGAGAAAGAACCTAAGAAAGATGCTATCAGCCTGGCAATCACTTTTAGTGGTAGTGGCAAACAGGTGGATACAAGTGCACCTACAAAATCTTTCAGTTTCAAAAAAGATAACAAAGCTTCATCTGAAAGCTCTACTAAACCTGTGCTTTCATTTGGTACTGATGCAAAAAGTAATGAAAGCACTCCTCAGCTATCTTTCTCTTTTGGTGGATCAAATTCTGAAAAAGCTGGAAGCGCTGATAAGGCTGAAAAGCCCACCTTCTCATTTGGCTCTGGTAATAAATCTTCGGCTACTCCATTAACATTCGGTAAAGATAATTCAAAGACAGAAGAAAATACTGAAACAGCTCCCAAGCCATTATTTCTAATTAGTTCTAATACGCCAAAAGATGATTCATCTGCATTATTGAAAGCAGAATCTAAGCAGCCTGCACCTTTCACGTTTGGAGGAAATAATATACCGAAAATTGAAAGTAACAAATCTACATCGGCTCCAACTTCTGCCACTGCATTTTCATTCGACAAATCTAGTACTTCAAATGAGAAAATAGAATCAGTCCCTACCCCTGCATTTTCTTTTGGTAGCTCTACTGTCGCTAATGAGAAAAAAGAATCAACTCCTGCCCCAGCATTTTCATTCGGTAGTTCCACCACGGCAAATGAGAAAAAAGAATCAACTCCTGCCCCAGCATTTTCATTTGGTGGATCTTCTACTTCAAATGAAAAGAAAGAATCAGCCCCAGTTCCAGCATTTTCATTTGGTGGGACTTCAACTTCAACTACAAATGAGGTTAAGGAACATGCACCTTCTGCATTCTCCTTTGGCAATACAAAATCACCTTCATCTGCAGGAACAGGTAATTCTTCAGGTACCTTCACATTTGGTAATACAGGATCAAAAACTGGAGCCACTGGTGGACAAACTAGTTCAACTTCGGCATTTTCATTTGGCAATGTACCATCCACAACTGCAGCGTCTTTATCACAAACAGATCAGCCTCTGGCATTTACGTTTGGAAAGTCATCTAGTGCAGAGCCATCAAAACCTGCAGCTTCTTCGTTTGGTACCCCTTCCTCAGCTGGTACCTCAAAGCCTGCTTTTGGGTTCGCTAGTAATACCAAAGAGCCTAATGCAAATCCTACTCCACAACAATTTACTTTCGGTGGGCCAAGTCAAGTTAATGGAGGACTACAAAATGCTAGCGGAAGTTCAACTCCAACATCTAAATTCAATTTTGGACAAACTTCAACATCTTTTGGAGCGACAAACAGTACTCCAAACTTTGCTACTGCAAATTTTTCAGGCTTTGGTAGTCGCCCAAATTCTGCAATGACAAATACAAGAAGTAATGAATCTACTCCGCAACCATTCAGTTTCAATGCTCCACCTGCCCCATCCAGCAGTTCAATGCCTGGTATGAATAATATGAACAATATGAATGGTATGAACACAAAGAACTCTGCTTCTGTATTCAATTTCACTGGGAATGCTAGCAAAGAAGGAACGCCTGATCCTGCTTCGATCTTTGGAGGTGCTGGTAGTGCCTCTAGAGAAAATACCCCATTTGGAGGAGCTCCTGGAAATACTGCTTTTGGTGCTCAACCTAATCCTACACCAATTGTTAGAACTGGTCGTAAAATAGCCCAAATGAGGCTGAGAAGAAGGTGATTAATATACCTAATTTTCAGAACTATTAATTTTGTATATTATATTAGTTATGTATATGTATATATATGTCGAATATTTATTCATTTTAAGTATTGAGTACTTTGGCGATGATCCAACGAAGTCTAAAGGAATTTTGTCTGACTCTTTTATCCATTTTTATATGTAGGATATTGATTTTAAGAAATTTATCTGGAGTTTAATGAACCATTTATCTCCATATATTTTTATTATAGAGAACTAATATGTCACGTAGATCAGGCAGATCAAAAGCTTATTTAGATATATCTGAAGAGTCTTTAAAAGTTTCTGGTGAAGATGAGACTAACATATATGAAGCAGAAGGAGAAGACGATGATGAACAAGAAATAACCAGATGTGTTTGTGGACAGGATGAATTGAACCCAAAGTCTATAAATCAGCAATTGGCTTCCTTGATGGAGCTAGAGTATGAAATTAAAATAGATTCGGGGTTATTTATTCAATGTGACAAGTGTTCTGTCTGGCAACATGGCTATTGTGTTGGGTTATTTACAGATGAGGACGTTCCTGACAAGTATTGGTGTGAGTTGTGTAAACCAGACTTTCACATTTTGCTGTATGAAGCAGATGACAAATCAAGAACATTCTATAAGCTTGTGAATGATAAGAGAAAGAAGTTATTGCTGGAATTTGTAATAGAAACTTCGAAAGGAAATCGCACGAGAACAAAACGAATTTCACCACCAGTATCTAAACCGAAAGCAAATAGGAAGGAAAGAAGATATTTGGATGACTATGATGAACAATTACAAAAAGCATTAAGGGAGAGTGCAAAGGAATCTGGTATTGTTTTGGAAGAAGATGCAAAGAATAAGAAGAGATCGAAGGCTGAGGAATCTGACGAATCGAGTAAGAGAGCCAAATTGGAAAATAGAAAAAAAGAGCAAAATAATGGCCATGTAGATGATGATAATGATGACGAGACAGATGAGCATACGAAGTCAGACTCAAGGAAATCTAAATCTGTTAAAGGTAAAAGTAAAATTAGAAAATCAAGCACTCCAGAATCTAAGACTACACATGAAACTCCTACATCTAGGGAGGAATTGATAAATCAAGCATCAAAGCCTAGATATGTAAGTGATAAATCCTCGATCTATGAACTTAGAAAACGTACAGGGGCCATATTAGAATGGTTAGGTAGATCCCAAATGGAATTAGAGGATCAGAAATTAAATAAGATTGAACTTTATAGCTATAAGGAGAGAACCATTGATGACCTGCAGGAAATAAATGAAGAAAGTAAGGTTATTGAAGTATTTAATGAAAACTTAAAATTGATGGAGAAATTGACGGAGAAAATATTAATTTGGGAACAAAAATTTGGAAAATATGCACCATAAATTATAAATTATTTACCTAAGTAATGCTATAAAAGGTCTAGTTGGGCTTTTCTGTCAATAGAATTGGATGGACCATTTGATTCACCCTGGGAAACAGAGTCATGATTTACTAAGTCATATAATTCTTCAAGCCAGATCTTGCTATTCATGATTTTGTCGCCCCCTATCACCAAGTTGATTTTATCATTTGATGCACTCATCTCATGCATTAATCTCGCTTCCTCATATGTTACACCACCTTTAATATATATTATTATATCTTGATATGGCATGTTGTTAAGTGATTTTCCATATTGATTTTTTATATTTTCTGGTACAAGAGTTGACAATGTGGATAACATATCTTCCTTACCTTTAATAGGAGTTATCAAAGTGTTCAATACTTCATTTAATTTAGGTGCATATTGCATATAAACATTATCAGTTTTGGTAGAGTTTTCATTATTGAAAAGCAGATTAATATTAATTTTCTTCTTATTAAAGATGCTCCCCAAATTATTCGAATTGTGTGAATTCAAATTAACAGAAATTTTAGATTTAAAGATTTTTTTGAATTTCTTAATCAATAACGATTGAGACATAGAAGGTAAAGGCTTGGTAAGTACTGGATCATTAAGCTTGTTGACAAATAAAACCAAATCATTCTCGTTATCGAATCTGATTGAATACAATAAGAGAAGTTTTATTTTCTGGGATGTAGGGACTTGAGCATTGTCAAAAACTTGCAACATAGAAGCCTTTATACTCAGATGGTTCTCTAATTCACAAATAATTACTTGTTGCAATTCTCCAATAGTCCATAAGTCTTGAGCAGAAATTTGCTTATCCAATTCACTAATTAAATTAAGGTGCTTCAATATATTGTTAGATAGTTTCTTAAATTCTGGAAATCTTGTAAGCATCTTCTTTAAATCAGTCAAGTTCTGAGTCTTTAAGTTCTCGATTGATGACTGTTTTGTCTGCTTCTTATATTCTTCAACATATTTTTGAAAATTGTCAGTTAAATCTCCATAATTTAAATACATTGATTCTCTAAAAAATTTATCATCACTCTCTGATAGGGTCAATTGTTCTTTCGAGTCTCGCAAATTCACTATATTTTTATTAATGCCGACAAGCTCATGAATCATAGATTGATAAGTCCACGGAGATATTAACGGAGTAATTGGATCATTCTTTCTATCCAATAACAATAAAACTGGTGCTGTATCTGAGTGTTTGTTCAAGTCGTCAAATAAATTGTTATTAGAATTTGAATTTATATTATACAATATTTCGGAACTCAATTTTTTTAATTCTAATGAGCTATGTTCATATTTTATGATTGGACATTTCCTTAATGCTAGTAGTAGACTTGTTATGCTGTTGGACTCTTCGAGAATACGATTGCTAGATTGAGAAATGTTAATTTGATAAAGATTATGATTTACTATCTGGTAATCTTGAAATAGTTCAACCAAACTATTAACCACTTCAAACTCATCCCCTTCTGCAATCTGTTCCAATTGAGTTTTGCTGATAGTATTGTTGAAATAAACGTTATAACTATTAAAGTGAGGATTCTTCAATTCCGCAATCAAACTCTCAATAGATTCCTTTGTTGCTTTGATGTATACAATACAGTTTAAATGCTTCATAGAATTCAATTCTCTTTGTTTGTCTATTAATTCAATAAGTATAATATCATTTTGGAGTAATTCTGATTGAGAATAACTCATAGAAATTATTGGGGTTGTATATTTATCAACTAATAAAACTCTTGCTTTAATATCTTCTATTACATCTTGATTTCCTTGTTGTTTGAAAAGCTTTTTAAAATATACTTCACTAACTTTTGATAAGTCTAAAGCCATTATAATAGATTAGGTTTATGTTTAAAAGCATACGTATCTTTAATTTGATCAGCTTTTATCTCTCTACTTAATTTAGTACTGTATATAATTCTCTATCAATAGTTTATAAATGGGCCAGGTCTTGTTCAGAATAATAAAAAGTCGATAACAGTTCAGTAGGTCTAGGGGTATCGCCTTTCTTGAAAGTATCCCTGATTTGGTTTGGATATTCAAGTAATTTTCCTTTTGGATAACTTTCTGGAATTGGGGTATCAATACCTGCCTCTATAGTCTGTAACAAGATATTCCTGATATCTTCAGGTAGAATATTTGTTCTAGTTTTAGACATTTCTTCTATTAACAAATCGGCCAATAACTTAGGATCATCCAGCTTATCTTCGATAGTCAGATCAACAAAATCAGAGTCAATCTTAATTTCATTACGTGTGATCCAGTTATTTATAGCACAATGTAACAACTTGGAAGTGGGCAACAGCGGCGTACATTGAGATTTCAAGTGCACAACAAGCTTTGGAGTAGACTCATTCAACACATATTGGTTAACAAACTCAATGAACTCTGCTAATGTAATATTTTCTAACAATTCGACGTGCTTGATTCTAGAATCAAAGTTATAATAACCGTCAATTATACAATTCCAGAATCTACTGACTTCTTCATTCAAATTTTTAAGTTTTGTGAGTTTTTTGTCTTTCAATGCTTTTTTAAATTTTTGAAAGTTTTCTTCAGACAATTCCTTGTTCACAAATTTACCAAATTTTTCTAAAAACTCTTCAATTCTGTACTCCAAATAATCAGTAGATCTTTCAGACTGAACTAATATTCTCAATCCAAATGAACTTCTAGTAAGTCTTGTACCTGAAAAAACGACATAACCTAACTGCTCTTTAGTTCTCAACTCGTTAAAACATGGCTCATGAATCATAGTGCTTAAAAGATCTGTTAAAACCCTTAATTTGCTATCTGTAAAAGAGGGAGAAATTTGAATAAAGTATTCAATACAAGAGTTAATATTCTTTTCATCAACCAAAGGAAACTCAAATCTTGTATATGAACCTTCAGGAAGTTGATATGTTGATAATTTAACAGTATCTAAGACTTCTTCGGTGGAACCTTTTATAGTTTTATAATGAGCAAATTGTTTGTTAATTAAGTCTTTTATAGATTTTACTTTATCCATCGTAAAATTACCTTGAATCAAAACTTCTGTAAACAAACCGTTATCCCAAACTCCAGTATTTGCAAACTTCACAAATTCTTCAAAACTAATATCTTGCTTGACTATTTTTAGCTTATCTTCATAAGAATACGTTTTATCGTTAATAAGAATTAGGAAATGAGTTCCAATTTGTGAGTATGGTACACTATATCCAAAATTCTTCATATCTTGTTCAAATTTGTCCTTTATAGCATTGAATCTGTCTTCTTTTGGATCCAAACTACTTATTTTCTCCAAAATACGCTTCAAAAGAACTGGTAGTTTATCATTATATCCACTTACTTTTATGGATAATCCATCACGCATATGATTGCAAGAAAATGAAAGGCCAACCAAGGAGGCGTAATAAGAGATTTCATTTAATTCATCACTGATTATCAAACTAAGCAAACTAGAATAAACTGATGATTTACAATCAGTGTTAGAATTCGGAAGGTGTAAAAACATTTCAATAGTACCCTTAGGGACCAAAAACTGATCATCTTGTTTATACCAAACATGAGTCTTCTTTGAATGTTCAATAAGGTATGGATGAGTTAAAGGGTGCTCCAGTTTCTTCTTATGAACAGTAAAGTCTTCAGGTATATATTCATTACGAATAGGAAGATGAAAATTTTCATTCAATGACACCTTAAGTACTTTTTGAGTCAAAGTAGCAGGAATATTTTCATATGAGTAATTTGTGCCATACCACTTCTCTGTTTCAGATAAGCCTTCCAATGATTGAGAAGTAAATGTTAACCTGTAGTTGTGAGGATTCAAATACTTTCCAAAATCATTAATCAAGTCTCTACTATATTCTCTACCAATCGAAGAACTTAATAAATACTTAGGGGGAATGTGACCTTCAGATGAAAATTTGTATAAGGTACTACTCATTTTAGAAACAGTAGAAGCCGCTCCTCTTTTCTGTTTAAATTTAAAATCTATTTCTGACATTTCATTCACTTCATCCCAAATCCATTTTTTTGGTCCTTCCTTCTTCAACAAATTGATGTATTCAAAAATATGCAAAACAATTTGTTCCCAGTTTTTTAAGCCAAGTGGTGTTAATTCGAACTCAATCATAAATAAAAAGGAGCCTTGACAAACTTTCATTCCACCTGCCGATAATTCATTAACCCAACTCATCTTTTTCATATAAGACAATAACGAGCCACCACTTTCATGACCTAAAAGATGTGAATAATATGAAGAAGGTTTTGTAGCCCATTTGGTATCTTGATCATCTGGAATGAAAAAAGATAACTCTAATCTATGAGTATCCATGATAGGCTTCGCCTTAATAAATTTATCTAATTGATCTGGGGTATATAATGGAATATTATCATAAAAAGGCTTAGGTAAGTTTTTGTTTGGAACCTCAGAAAACATTTCTATAGCCCACCTTGAAAGGGTATTTAAATCTTCTTTGCCTAAGATAACCAAACTCATTAAATTTGCTGAATAATTATTTTTATGAAAATCAATCAATATATCTCTGACATTTCTATTTTGACTAACCGGTTCCTCATGAAGAGTGTGGTAATTTCCAGTGGAGAATCCATTATAAGGATGTTCGGGGTTACTGGTCAGTTTGTCTAATTGGTATAATCTCCAGATATCACTCTGTAGGTTTTTTTTATTTTCTGAATCTACTGCCTTTATCTCACGATCTTTACAACTTTTGCTAAATAAAGGACTGATGAAAAACTGTGAAAACCTATCTAAGGCTCCCTCTAAATAATCTGAACTTAATTCGAAGTAGTAATTAGTATGTTCTGCAGCAGTATAAGCATTAGAATGCCCACTATGTTTCGATAAGTAACTTGAGTATTCATTCTCTTCTGGGTACTTTTCAGTTCCCATAAATAACAAATGTTCACAAAAATGGGCTAAACCTGAAACCCCATATTTCTTGTCAGCGAAGGATCCAACATTAACGTCCAAAGAGGCCGCGGATTTATCTGTGGAGGGATCATGGATAAGCAAAACTTGTAAGTCATTGGAGTTAAGTTTTATAAACCTGTAAGAACGGTCATCAGTTAGTGGCTTTTGAATTTCCTGATTGTCAGCAATAATCGTGTATTTATCCGACATTCTAGTAAGCCTGTTATGTTCAGTTGTAGAGTACGTTTGAGAAAATGATAAAGATGCTGAAATGTAACTATAAGCTCGATTATTAATTGAATTCCTAAAATAGCTCTTTATGAACATCAAATAATTCCAGTAGCTGTATAAATACTGGTTTATCTCTTAAAAATTATGGGAAAGAAAAATACTAAGTAACTCTCTTGTAGAGCAAATAGGGTTGTATGAGCGTGCGGTGACCATTACGTCAATTTTTTAATATACATTCCCAGAAATAGCTAGTTTACTATACAATTGATATTATCAATGAAACTGCTTATCAAATATTCTATGCTATCGAGTTTTGTAAAAGAGCTTAATAAGACTGGGTCTGGTGAGCTTACCTCGATCTTCTTATTTAACATCACCACCATGCCATTGTAAGTAATGCATTTGGTAATGTAGTCAACAGGTTGATAAGTTTGTTTCAACAGAAGATGACTAATTACGTTGGATAGTAAGCCATGGGTTTCCAGTTTACTTCTACCTTCAGTATCTATATGGTGTAATCTCTTCTCAACTTCCATCATTGTTAGCGGGGCAGCCGCGTTTTGTGGGGTAGAAATCCCAGAACCTGGTAGTTTCATTTCTTCTCGAAGATTATCAACATATGATTTTCCTTTACTATCAATTTCACACCATGGCTTTTCATGAATACGATTTAAATGTTTAAGATCGAGACATAATTCAGCCTGATTTATGTACAAATCTACAGCAATTTGCTTTGTTAGTTCGGGCTCAAATGTAGATGGAGGAATAACATTTATGGGAAACACAAGCTTAGGGTCTGTAGGTAATTGTAGTGATGTTTTTGCGATTTGTATCTGGACAAGCAAATCATTGAATATACGAATAAGCTCGGCGTGGTTATCATCCGTACATTCAGAATTAATCCAAGATGTAGCATTTCGTATTAATTCAATAGCATCATCTATTGCTTTTTTTGCTGTGATTATTTGGGGTAACAAGACGGGTCTCTTGATTTTTAATCTTTGAATCACCTTGTTGAAGTAATGATCCTTTATCGTTACCTGAAGTTGAGTAATGTACGCTCCATCTCGAGTCATTATACCTTTCAATGTTTCCAGTTTATTTGAACTTAATGGCAATATTATTGCAGGACCCCGTTCAATTAGATTTTCAGAGTCTGGGTGCTGGGGGCTATTATACAATATTAAGTTAGAACATATCTCTAAGGTTTCAATTATTTGAGGAAACTCAGGATTAATAATTGATGTAATAAACCAATGCAATTCAATTTCAGCATTTTCTATATGAACTTGTTTTATTAAATTATTATCGATTTCTGTCATATTAAATTTATATAATATCTATCTATTTACTGTTAGTAAAAAGATGATAGGAAGATCTGGAGAACCCTTTTTCGTTCCAAATTATATGCAGTATTACAATAATCATTTTGTTAACAACTTATCACAATAAAAATCTAATAAATTAATAATTAAATAATAGTAACTAATTATATTATCAAGATATATAATAATATTTCTTTTCCTTCCCTTCTTATCATTTAAGCAAATTTTTTTTTTCACTTTAAGAAATATTCTCTTCTTTTTTTAAAATATTTGCTTATAATAACAAAATTACAGTATATTTCACTCTTTCAAGAGATTAACAAATATTTCTATTTTCTAGAATAGAGAAAAATTCAAAGATCACTATATTGTTCAAGTTGTACAAATAAAATGTTTATATAGAGAACATAAAATATTTTGGAAACAATTCTATTTATAATAACTACAAATTCTCTCTTCTACACTATAACTATATAAATAGATATGAAAAATTTAAAGCATATTATTCTTAATCTAGACTGTTTTAAGGAAACTTTACTTTAAAACCATATGACAATGTAATATATAAGATTTAAAAAAAACGACCTCGGTGAGGATTGAACTCACGATCTTAAGATTAACAGTCTTACGCCTTAGCCAGCTTGGCCACGAAGTCCTTCTTATGCAAATTCTTAAAAATAGTTATCATACTAACTTTTATAAGATTTTCATTTCTTACCTCTCTTTTTCTAATTAAGTAGAAGATAACAACAAATGTCAAAGCTCTTTTTTCTATCTATAGTGATTAGTTTGGCGTGTTATCGTTTCATAAGGTAACAATGTATTTCTCTCATATATTTTATTCAGTTCAAATTAAAACGTAAAATAAATAAATAATTTGTGAAAATTTACTTTGCTGGGAATCTAGATCAATTCTAATCAAATAATCCATCAATTATTTAGGCGACTAGTCCTCTGATGCTGTAGTCCAAATGAAGTATACCGACATCACCAACTACTGGATAATTTAGCTTTTAACTTTGGTATTTACAGTTCAGGTACAAGTTCATTTAACAGTATAAGAAAATAAGTTATAGCCTTCTTATTACTAGAAATGACAATATTAATATAGATACGAATATGAAGTTGTGGCTCATACATCAGATATGATTTCTTAAAAATGGTGACAATAAAGTGGCCCTATAAGGGAATTGCTACAAAAGTTTGGAATCAGATAAGAATTGTCAGATCATGGATTCGTACGGGATTCGTACGGCTATAACAACTTTGTATATATACTTCATATAGCAGATATCAGCATAACCAATAAATCCAATTTTCACATGATTAAATTTGGTCACGTGAAATATTAACTTGTAAAAATATAACCTGTAAAGTGAATACACAGGCATCATCAACATAAAAATTTGACGAAAATCCTTCTTTTAAAGAGAACAACAACTTGTGCAGGATTGTTGTTTATATTCACACCTGGTAAATAAGAGAGAAAAGTAGTCTACTAAGTTACAACTAACATGCTGGTACCTTCAACGTCGAATGAGAGATCTACTGTGAATACTTCTGGTCATTTGCCACCTCATATGGATACTAATAATCCCAATCTTGGGAGACAAGGGGATTACCACACCGCTACTGCCACAGCAGCAGCAGCTATGAATGCATCTTATGTAGGCGGTCCACATCCAGATGATGCAAACCAATTTCATCCACATCAACATAGCTACAACCAGGCATCAGCAGCAGCAGCTGCCGCTGCCGCTGCTGCTCAACTTCAACATCAACAACAACAATTGCAACAACAACACTTACAGCAACAACATTTACAACAACAACACTTACATCAATTACAACAAAGTCAATTACAACAGAGCCAATTACAACAAAGCCAATTACACCACCACCATCACCAACAACATGTACAACAACTTGGACAGGGCCCTCCTCCGGATTTTGGTGCTGGTATCTTACATTCAAAGTATATGGAAAATGAAATCATAAAGACATTCTCTAGTAAACAAGATTTAGTGAAATATGTTAAATCTGTTCTCAATGATGAAGAGCAATGTAAGATTGTTATCAATTCTTCAAAGCCAAAAGCGGTATACTTCCAATGTGAAAGATCTGGGCTGTTTAGAACTACTGTAAAGGACGCGACAAAAAGACAAAGAGTTGCTTACACGAAAAGAAGCAAGTGTGGATACAGATTAGTTGCTAACTTATACCCACCTGAAAAGGATAAGAAAAAGTTTAAGAAAAGTAATTCTCCTGATGATGGATTAGACAGAAACCTAGATGAGAAATTAAATGAATTTCAACAACATTCAAACTCTATGGGTCACGATTCATCAATGCTGGTATCCAATGAAATGTGGATATTGAGAATGATTAATCCAGCTCATAACCATCCGCCTGAACCTCCAGCTGGAAAAAAGAAAAGACTGAAATATTCTAGAACTTTAGTGGAAAAACCATTGAACCGCTCTAGCGGTGGTAGTGATTTTGCTCCTAATGATATGGTGAGTCAAATTCCTCATCATGCTCATCACCAAATTGCCCAAGCTGCACACCACGCCCAAGTCCCACATCTTCATCAACATCAGCACCATGATGATCCTTCTCACCATACTCCATCAGTCCAAGATGTGGCAGTAATCGCAGCTATAGAGGCTACACCTGCTACGGCTGCAGCAGTAGCATTACATAGCCAAAATCCACCTGTCGACCCTAACATTGATCCTAATGTTGACCCTAGTGTTCAAGATCATGATCATTCTCACGGAAATTTAAGATGATTGGAAAACCCAACATATGTATTTTTTTTAAATTCGTTATTGCCTTTTTTGATTTTTATACTTCTTAACTGTTTTAATACTTGCAGATTATTTTTGTTAATAAGGACTTGAACTTTACACGTTCAAGTACTAAGTTAACTCAATGATATCTTTATTTGGGTCCAACGACGATCTCCGATGACAATTGTTTAATGCTATTTTTTTTAATGTAGTTTAGCTTATTATATTTTAAAATCAGACGGTTGAATACAAACGTTTTTCTCTATTTCTAATAATACGAGTGTCATATTGTTAGATGTAATAATCTGTAGCTCTGGTCTATTCTGGAGATATGGAAGTCGGACTCGCACGACCTAATGAGATTAGTCAAAAGAATTTTTTGAATAATTGAATACAATAGATCTTTTTCCTTAGTTTATGTTAAAGACATTAATCCCAAAACGAATTATGTCTACGTCAACAGAATGGTCTGCATCTAAGGTCAGAAGTACCTTCTTGGACTTCTTTAACGGTAAGAAGCATACTTTCGTTCCTTCTTCATCGGTTGTTCCTCACAATGATCCTACTTTATTATTTGCCAATGCTGGTATGAACCAATATAAACCTATTTTCTTAGGTACAGTTGAACCATCTTCTGAGTTTGCTACTTTGAAAAGAGCTTGTAACTCTCAAAAGTGTATCAGAGCTGGTGGTAAGCATAACGATTTAGAAGATGTAGGTAGAGATTCTTACCACCACACTTTCTTCGAAATGTTAGGTAACTGGTCTTTTGGTGACTACTTCAAGAAAGAAGCTATTGCATGGTCTTGGGAATTATTGACCGTGGTTTATGGTTTAAAGAAGGACAGATTATATGTTACCTACTTTGGTGGTGATGAAAAACAAGGCTTATCTCCAGATTTAGAGGCCAAAAACTTTTGGTTAGAAGTTGGAGTTGATGAGGACCATATTTTACCAGGTGATGTCAAAGATAACTTTTGGGAAATGGGAGACCAAGGTCCATGTGGTCCTTGTTCTGAAATTCATTATGATAGAATTGGTGGTAGAAATGCTGCAAGTTTGGTTAATATGGATGATCCAAATGTTTTAGAGGTTTGGAATGTCGTTTTTATGGAATACAACAGAGAAGCTGACTCAAGTTTAAGATCATTACCAGCTAAGCATATTGATACTGGTATGGGATTTGAAAGATTAGTTTCCATTTTACAAAACAAATCTTCTAATTATGATACTGATGTTTTCATACCAATTTTTGAAAAGATTAGAGAGATTACTGGTGTTAGACCATACACAGGTAAGTTTGGTTCGGAAGACAAAGATGGTATTGATACTGCCTACAGAGTTATTGCTGATCATATCAGAACCTTAACTTTTGCTATCTCGGATGGAGGAGTGCCAAATAATGAAGGAAGGGGTTACGTTTTAAGAAGAATTTTAAGAAGAGGTTCTCGTTACGTTCGTAAATACATGAATTATCCTATTGGTTCTTTCTTTCAACAATTAGCCCCAGTGGTCATTGAACAGAACTCCGAAATTTTCCCTGAAATTGTTAAGAAGGAAGACGATTTGAAGGAAATTTTAAGTGAAGAAGAAATTTCATTTGCAAAGACTTTAGATAGAGGTGAAAAATTATTTGAACAATATGCCATTATCGCATCAAAGACTCCAGAACAAACTTTATCAGGTAAGGATGTTTGGAGATTATATGACACCTACGGCTTCCCTGTAGATTTAACTAGATTGATGGCTGAGGAAGCTGGTTTAAACATTGATGAAGCTGGCTTTGAAAAGGCCAAGGAAGAATCTAGAGAAATCTCTAAGGCCTCTGGTAACAAGGGAGGTGCCAATTTAGTCAAGTTAGATGTACATGCATTGTCTGATTTAGAAGCTAATGATAAAGTTCCAAAGACTGATGATAAATACAAGTATGGCGTAGAAAATGTCAAATCTACAATTGTGGCCATTTATAATGGTTCTGAATTTGTCGAAGCTATTGAAGATGTTAACACACAATTTGGTATCTTATTAGACAAAACTCCATTCTACGCTGAGCAAGGTGGCCAAGAATACGATACTGGTAAGATTGTTATTGATGGAAAAGCTGAATTTAATGTTACCAATGTTCAATCATATGCTGGTTATGTTTTACACACAGGTTCATTAATAGAAGGTGCATTAAGTGTTAATGACAAGGTTATTGCATCTTATGATGAATTAAGAAGATGGCCAATAAGAAATAACCACACTGGTACCCATGTCTTAAATTATGCCTTGAGAGAAGTCTTAGGTGATGCTGTTGACCAAAAGGGATCATTAGTTGCTCCTGAAAAATTAAGATTCGATTTCAGTCATAAGCAAGGATTATCTACTGCTGAATTAACCAAGGTTGAAGAAATTTCTAATGAGTACATTAAGTCTAACAAAGATGTTTACTCACAAGATGTTGCTTTGGGAGTTGCAAAATCTATTAATGGTTTAAGAGCTGTTTTTGGTGAAACTTATCCCGACCCAGTTAGAGTTGTTTCTATTGGTGTTCCTGTGGAAGAGTTAATTGCTGATCCAAATAATGAAAAATGGCATAATATCTCCATCGAGTTCTGTGGTGGTACTCATGTCGCCAAGACAGCAGAAATTAAGGACTTGGTTATTATTGAAGAATCTGGTATTGCAAAGGGTATCAGAAGAATCGTTGCTGTTACAGGTAATGATGCTGCTGAAGTTCAAAGAATTGCTTCCGATTTCGACGAAAGATTAGAAAATGCCATGAAGCTTCCATTCGGCCCTTCTAAAGAAGCAAGAGCGAAAGAGTTAGGTGTTAGCTTAAAGAAATTAACTATTTCTGTATTAGATAAACAAAAGTTAAACGAGAAATTCAATAAGTTAGACAAGTCTATAAAGGACGAAGTGAAGGCTATACAAAAGGAAGAATCCAAGAAGACATTAGATGTCTTAAACAAATGGTTAACTTCCGAAAAGCCAGGGGACTATTTAGTTAGCCATATTCCAATCAGCGCAAATGCAAAGGCTATCACTGAATGTATTAATTTAATCAAGAAACAACATAAGAATAAATCTATTTACTTGATTACTGGTACCGACAAGGTTGCTCATGGTTGTTATGTTTCAGACGAAGCTATCAGCAAAGGTGTTGATGCGACTGAATTAGCAAAGGCAGTTTCTACTAAGATTGGTGGTAAAGCTGGTGGTAAGGGTAATGTTGTTCAAGGTATGGGTGATAAACCAGAAGGTATTAGTGCTGCCATTGAAGAAGTTGCTAAACTATTTGCTGAAAAATTGTAATTTAGATGCAAGTACATATATATTCATCTGTAATTATTAATATAATAGGAAAGTAAATGTAATGAATAGAATATACTATAGTAACATAATTGTAAGATTCACTTTCAGATAATGAAAATTAAGGGTCTAGAGTTGTCATAGTTGTTTCTTCGCTTTCGTCAATTTCGCTAGAGTTCTGAATGTTTTCAATAATAGAATCAACTACCAGCTTTAGGTCACCATCTCGAATATTTTTACTTCCTATTATACTAATTGTGTTAATTTTCCATGCTAAGTGTGGATAGCTTCCCAATTTTATATTACCCTTGCCATAATTTTCATCACATGAAGCCTGTAAGTTAGTCAAATACGGTGCAAGTTCACTTTCCTTTGACGTTGTTTTTACAAAACGCCTCTTCAACCCAAACAGAATGAGCCTTTCCTTAACTATTTCTTCTACTTTATCTAGCAGTCTTATAAATAATTGTGGAACACCAGGAAGCACAAAAACCTGCTTATCTACAGCCACAATAGGTAGCCACAATGAATCGTCAACATAAAATTTCTCTACCAACTTCTCATTTTTAGGAATAGTAGCCATTTTGTAATATGCTTCAAGCTGAGCAGGACTTAATGTAGATAAATAATCTTCTCTTAATGAATGCATTCTCAGTGTTATTTCACTATCTAGTACACAATCTAAATCGTACATTTTTGCAATCGATTCGTAAGTCACATCGTCATGAGTAGGTCCTATACCTCCACTAGTAATTACCATATCACATTTAGATATCAATGTTGTTAGTGACTCTATAATATCACTCTCATCATCACTACACACAATAGTCTTAGTTAACGGTATGGAAAGTTGCTTAAAGCAAAATTTAGCAAATTCATGTGAGTTCGTATCTTGTATTTTTCCACTAAGAACCTCATCGCCTATAATCAAACACCCAGCTGATTCAATCTTTTGTCTTCCATAAAGCGTTCTGGTATTTTTAAAAATTTGAAATTTATCCATAGCACAAACTCCAGTTTTAAAACGACACTGAAAATTTAAGTTACTCGCTACGAAGTGACTTTTGTACGAATGTAAAAATCGTTGATTTGCTTGGAGGTATCTGGTCTTTACTAGCATAGTCTTGACCCCTAATGCAAAGTCTCTATGTAGTCTTATCTATATCAGGAAATCCACACGCAACAAAACTACATGCCCACGTGATAGATTACCGAGCTCGAATTTATTAATAATTCTATCAGATGAATTTTCTCTAATCGAGTTTTTTTTTTACTCTCTTTATTAAGTTGATAGAGTAGGATAGCTCGTAGTTTAGCTGCATACACAAGACATAGTTTAAACCTTACTTCCCTGATAAGTTGAAATATGGGAAATAGCCCGTCTAAAAATGAACCTCTACCGACGTCTTCATCCAGTGAACAAAGTGCTTCAGGAAGCAGCTCAAACAGTGGTGATTTAGAACCAGACGAGTCGGCGCCCGCGCTATCTCAGTTTAAATCACAGTATAAAAACAGGACCGAGTCCTCCGCCATTAAGATTGGCACAAGAAATGTTCGTGGTTTCAATGCCAACTATTATAACAATGAGAAGGAAAGAAAAGAGTCAACATCTCCTAAAAAGCATAAGAAATCCTTTTCTCTGCGTGATTTAGATTTAGATTTGGAAATTGGAGCCTCTATGGCGAAATTATTAAGTGTTAACACTGTTCAGGATTATAGCTCTTCTTTTGAGAGTGAAAGATCTCAAAGCTCAATTTCACCAATTTTTACTTCTTTAGGAGAAGGGAGGGATTTAGATCTGATTCTGTCATGTTCCATGTCTAATTCTCCTGGTAACTTTTCTTCTTTGAATAGTTTGAAAGGAAATTCGAAAGAAAGCTTAGAGATCATTGCAGAGGGATCTATTGAGTCTACTCCAGAACCAAAAGCTAGAAAGCCTAGGGGTAATCAATCTACAAAATCTCAAGTATCAAATAATTCAATACCTTCTGGTAGTATTCCAAAAATTTCAACTACAAAACATGGCGAAGTTGATATTGATTCTTTAATTGACAGACTACTACAAATTGGCTTACAAAAGCAATCAGCCCCTCATATAAGTAGACGGCAAAAAGACAAGTTGCCTATAACCAGTGAAGAAATCAAGTATGTTTTATACAAAGCAAGATCCATCTTCTTAGATCAACCGACTCTTTTAAGACTTTCGCCTCCCGTGAAGGTGATTGGTGATATTCATGGTCAATATTATGATTTGATTAGGATATTTAATTCTTGCGGATATCCTCCTTATAGCAATTATTTATTTCTAGGTGATTATGTTGACAGAGGATATAAATCTTTGGAAACAATTTTGTTATTGTTCTGCTATAAAATCAAATACCCTGAAAACTTTTTTATGTTGAGAGGTAATCATGAATCTGCTAATATAACTAAGATTTATGGGTTTTATGATGAGTGTAAACGAAGATTACCCTCTATTTCAGGGAACCATAAATTATGGAAAAGTTTTGTGGATGTTTTTAATACTTTGCCCATCGCAGCAACAATAAACGATAAGATATTTTGTATCCATGGTGGTTTATCGCCTGAGTTACAAGATTTAAAGCAAATTGAAAACATCAAAAGACCAACTGATATCCCGGACAAAGGATTATTAGCTGACTTGTTGTGGTCTGATCCTGATCCAAGTATTAAAAACTTCTCTATTTCAAATTGGCCAAAAAATGACAGAGGTGTATCCTATTGCTTTGGAAAAAGACATGTTGACTATTTTTGCTCTACTTTCAAAATGGATCTAATTGTTAGAGGTCATATGGTTGTTGAGGACGGTTATGAATTCTTTAATAAAAGGAAGTTTGTGACCATCTTTCTGGCCCCAAATTATTGTGGCGAGTTTAATAATTATGGAGCTGTAATGAATGTGGATAAAAGCTTATGTTGCTCTTTTGAATTGATTAAACCTCAATTTAAAATTGAAAATTAATTTGTTATAATTTTGGAATGAACGTCGATATTTCATTGGGCCCATCATAAATGAACTTACATATTATATTTTTGATGACTTTATGTTTTGACGATATTTTTTATTTCTACCATTCCAGTACTATTTTCAATCTATATATTAAATAGTTTTTTTATGAAATAGTTTTTACCTTAGTAAATAATCTGTTACTTTTTATTGATGTATGCATTAAATCCTATTCTATTCTAATTAAAAAGAGTTTTTATGCAAAATTATACCCCATAACCTTTTCCAAACCTTAACCAATATTAGCCTATCATATCCATTCTAGAGCAAACTAAAGTTATTTTGCTTCCTTATATTATCATTCTCAGGTCCCTTCGTACTTCCTTTTCAAATGCGGAGAAGATGATCCATCGATGCTAAAACCCTTATTGTCAAACTTACTTTGGTGTATTACTAAATCAGATTTTTCAGGTTCCAGCTTTAATGAACTTATAGAGTCGTCATCTTCGTCGAAATCATTCATAGAAATATAATCATTTTCTTCAGTATGATTAGGAGACGAATGTGGAATATATGTTAACATATCCCCCTTTGTTATATTATTTCCCATCAACGTAATTAATTGTGAATAATATAAGTCAAGAACATCTTTAGCATACCTTATACTTGATTTACCGCCTTCAAGTTGTTTGGCGGGTATACATTTCCACTCTACTCTATATAAGAAATCAACTTCTAAGCAATTTAACTCGCTAATAGCTACTCCACCAACTTTTGCATAATGATCATTTGTGAAAAAGAAATCTTCCATCAGTTTTTGTGAAATCATCGTACTCACTAGCAAGAATCTATGCACTGTCCATGAATTTAAAGTAAAATAAGGTTGATAGTGATGTGATAATAAGTCAATATAATAAATAGTTGTTAATAATGTTATTGGACTTAAGTTATTAAATTTTGTAAGACGTGTTAAATATGTCCTCACTGAAATTGACGGAGGAACTCTTGAATGATATCTAGTTAACAAATTATTATTAGAACTAGCAGAAGTACTTAGCCTAGTATTTTTTATAGATCCAGGAACCGATTTATCATTTAAGGAAATGAGAGAATTAAGCATACGAGAAATTAAATTCACTAAATCATCAATAAAGCATTCCATAAAATCATCAGGCAAGCTTCTCACAATACTTTCTTTGGAGTCCAATGGAGATTTAGAGGGACTGGAAATCTGACTTCGTTCTTTGTCTTGTGGAGAGACACTAGACCTGATGTCCACGGGTATCTTTTCTATGTCTTTTAATTTTTCGCTCTTCTTTAATTCTTTATGAATGATACTCAAACGCAAATTATTATTCCTTAAGTATTTCTCATATGTATTTACCAGGTCCACTTGCACTTCCTTGTTTATGGAATTGAAAAACAACTTATGGTTGTTTAAAGAGCATTCAAACTTAACAGGTTTTATGTATTTGGCCAAGAATGGATCTATGTCAATATTTGGGCTTTTATTATGCTGTGATTTAATATTATGATCTTGTATTCTATTTGGATACCATTCCATCTTCATATCCAGATCTTTAGGACTAATACTTGAGGTAGATAATGTTAATCTAGGAGATCCATTCCCTATTGGAGTTTTATGTATCCTCCCATCATCATGTAATGAAATAGTATGGATTAAACTCATTTTGTCATGGAATATTTTTTATTATAGTAACGAAGAGCCAAACCTTTTAATATTATGTGTATTAGTATTAAAAAAATGACTGTTGTTTATAAATTCATGATAAGATAACAATAAGACGTAGACAACGTGGTTAATGAATTTACTATATTAATCATTAAAATCGTCTTAAAAAAATTTATCAGCTTTGTGTAATGACCACGTGCGTATGCTGTCACCATATATGCTAAGCTCAAAACAGGAGCAATTACTAATATTGTGGACTTCTTTAATGCAATTGGATTTGACAAGATGAATACGCGAATAATAAGAGTATTTAAGTACATGAATGCTCATTAGCAATTCACTTACGTGAAAGTAAAGAGTATAGGAATTTTTACTTACTACTTTGCTTGTATAGATGTAAAAACTGTGGAAATTGTTACCGAATTTCCACGGTGGCTCTTTTCTTAGCTTAGCTTAATATGGGACCATAAATATTTCCATATATGATATTTTGGTAAGTTCACCTTTAGTTTCACTGGTATCAAAAGGACCCAATACTACATTTTAGGGGTCCTGAACAATGAAACATATTACTTCCCCACGTACAATTGCTACCGAAAAATTAAAAAGTAGTGTAGAAGCAAAACTATTTGTTCGTTGCATAGAAAGTTTATTCACTTCCCTTGGTTATGATATAAAATATCTTACATTGATGAACAAATGAAAAAATTAGATTTAGAAATTTCTCAAGAAAGAACTACGGAATTAATTCCCACAGTAGATAATTTAATAAATTTTTAATAATCTTACTCACAACAGAGACGTACTTGGGACAATTTGTTATTGTATCTGACTTTTTAACTTGATAGGATCATCAATAATAATTTGGTATTAAACATACTATGAGTTAGTTTAGAGAAGAATAAACAACAAGCCATAGAGAAGAGAAAATATTGGGAAAAGTTCGTTCAATAATTAAATATTGTAAAGTAAACATATACGAGAACAACGTTCATTAACATTTAATCAATTTGATCTAATTTATCTATCTGTTCATGTTAAGGCTGATACAGCAAGTAAATATTCTGTTGCATCATCTGACAAGTGTAATCCATATACTAATTTATCATTATAGGTGTATGTGATAGTGAGAAATTTCAAAGCATTATCTTCTTCATCCTCAGTCATATTTTCATTCCAATTTCTATGTTCAGAATATGTAACGTTCGTTATACCAGAAGATTCCAAAATTTTGTGCAAGTCTTGATTATAAATTGGACTTTTGTACCAGTCAATCAAAGTAGTATTCCATTTAGCATTGACCCCTTGTACAACATAGAGCCGGCTGTTTTTATCATATGATCCTTTTTGCTCACCAAGTAACAATCTACTATCCCTATTTCTAGACAAACCTCCTTCAAGCAAAGACGTAATAAATATACTTGAAGATATGAACGATATTAAAGATGTAACTACAAAGGCAGTTTGCCCTTCTAAGCTACCGAACACAGTTTGAACGCTACCACAAGTAAATGTTTTTTTAGCAATCAAACCCAGCACAATCCCTGTTGCCCCTGATATCATAGACCCACCTCCAACTGCCGCTCTGAAAAATGCTCTCTCTCGAATTTCGTATTCAGGGGTTAATAATCTAAAAGGAACTTTTAATTCCCGTAAAATCGATACGTTGAAGATACTCGTAGTATTGTCGAATAAAAAGGTTACTGCATACCCCGTCCATAAAATAAAAAGACTTAGCAAGATTCCAAATGTGTATAAAAACTTTCTGGAAGAGGTTTCATGTTCTAAAAATTCATATCTTATTCTACCAAAGTAATTTGAATCCATATTAAAATGAATTCAAAAGGTTTTACAATACGCAGATCAATCGTGCAGAGTAGTTCAACTCAAATTATCGAGAACTGCATATTATCATACAGCATTTTTATTTTCTACTCAAACTACCGGTTCGGAATTGTTCATACCAAGGGTTCGGAATTTTTCAAACCATTAGCAAGAATGCTTTTATACCAAATTTGAAAACTATTCATACCAATCGTAACAATTTTTCAAACCATTTTCAAAAATTTTCATACTATTATGTGGAAAACTAACCACAACCCCTAATTAATATTATTTTTACCCCTGAAGTAGATGTTTCATAGATTTATAAAATACATCCTTCCTCCGATCTCTTTTTTTCTTTATTTCATAACTAGATTACTCGGCTTTCTAAACATAACTTAAAATTTTCTGAACTATGCTTGCAAAATCC